>CM076580.1:1096907376-1097141230 GCA_034641835.2 Pinus albicaulis
TGATCCGGATTCGGATTTATGGGTGAAACTAAGTCATAAACACAAGATGGTCCCATAGACACAATAGGATGCACGTAAATAATGCTTCAATTTATTAATAAAAGAATGACTGAAATAAGCTTACAAACATAATGGAAATAAGCTAGGGCGCTGGTAGTGTATCTCTGAGAAGAGATGTAGCGTACGCAGGCCTCTGAACTGTGTTACATTGAGGCTCGCAGGCCTATTACAGACATAATGGAAATAAAAGAGCTATGGTACTGGCAGCGTATCCCTGAGAAGAGATGTGGCGGCTACCAGCCCTTGAACTGTGTTACAATGCAGACATGATGGAGATGCGGCGAGCTAGGGCACTGGTAGCGCTTATCTCTGAGAAGAGATGTATCGGCTCCCAGCCCCCTGAACTGTATTACAATGAGGCTCGAGGGCCTATTTATTGTTGAGAACAATGTAGAATCCGAAAGGTCCAAAACCCTAACCGTAGGAGATGAAGCGCCAAAACTGTGGGCCCCATTTGGGTAAATTGGTGGTTCAACTTCCCGGGGACGTAACTTTGGCATCCGATCTCCGTTTGACGCGCTCAAGGCTTCGTTAGAAAGATTCATCTCGAGGAGTACACTCGAACGAGGAACATCGTGTCCATGGACCCATGTTGCTCTCCATTTTCCCAAAAAACGTCGTCTAGGGCCTCAAAACGGCTCCGGAAGTTTAAGACCCGAAAAACTGCTAAAAATAGTAAGTTGTGCCGAAACTTACAAACTGAAATAACTGATGGTGGGGGTTCAAATGGACTCGATGGGTGGCCACCAATATCCACCTGGATTATTAATGCCCTAAAACGGCTCCGGGTGTGCAGGACCCGAAAACCTGCTATAAATAGTAAGCTGTGCTGAAGCTGAAAAACTGAAAGAATTGATGCTGCGGGTCCAAATGGAATAGGTGGGAGGCCACCGATATCCACCTGGATCATTCCTCCCTCCTTAGGAAGCAATGGTCTCCATTGTGTTAAGTTCCTCCATGGGGGGGGGGCGGGGGGGGGAATTTTGCTGAACTTGGTGTTGGCAGCCGTGCTGGATGTAGATGTGCCACTGCTGGGCAGCCATTGAAGGATCTAAAAAAAAAAAATTGTCCATCATCGCGTTCCTCTATTTCTCGAGGGAATCCTCGAGCAAGATTTTGACAGGATCTCCTGCTCCCTCGTCTTTCTTTCCTTTCGCCATGGGGGGTCGTCGGGGTTGCGAGGTTGAACTCCTTATACCCTGGCCACATTGGGGACATGAAGAGAAAAACAGAGAAAGAGCAGACCCGCTCTGATACCACTGATCCCGATTTTATGCAGGAACGCAACAGAATACAGATATAACCATAGATACAGAGATGCAGCGGAAATAATGCTTCAATTTATTAATAAAAGAATGACTGCAATAAGCTTACAAACATAATGGGAAAAAGCTAGGGCGCTGGTAGCGTATCTCTGAGAAGAGATGTAGCGTACGCAGGCCTCTGAACTGTGTTACATTGAGGCTCGCAGGCCTATTACAGACATAATGGAAATAGATGAGCTAGGGTACTGGCAGCGTATCCCTGAGAAGAGATGTGGTGGCTACCAGCCCCTGAACTGTGTTACAATGCAAACATGATGGAGATGTGGCGAGCTAGGGCACTGGTAGCGCTTATCTCTGAGAAGAGATGTATCGGCTCCCAGCCCCCTGAACTGTCTTACAATGAGGCTCGAGGGCCTATTTATTGTTGAGAAACAATGTAGAATCCGAAACGTCCAAAACCCTAACCGCAGGAGATGAAGCGCCAAAACTGTGGGCGCCCGTTTGGGTAAATTATTTCAACTTCCCCCGGGCGTAACTTTGGCATCCGACTTCCGTTTGAAGTGCTCAAAGCTCGTTAGAAAGATCTATCCGAGGAGTACACCCCTGAACGAGAAACATCGTATCCATGGACCCATGTTGCTCGTTTCCCAAAACGTCGTTTAGGGCCCTGCACCCGCTCCTAAGTTCAAGACCCGAAAATCGCTAAAAATAGTAATTTAAAATAAAATTACAAACTAAATAATCGATGGTGGGGGTCTGGGGCCGGATGGATGGGTGGCTACACAATATCCACCTGGATTATTAATGCCCCAAAACTGCCTCCGGGGGCAGTGGACTCGAAACCTCGCTATAAATAGTAAGTCAGTATTTTAAGCCGAAAACCTGCAAGAATTGACGTCGCGAGTCCAAATGGAATAGGTGGGAGGCAAGCGAAATATCCACCGGATCAAATTTCCAGTCCCTAAACGTGTAGAAGATTATAAAACATCCATGTTTTCTTTTGATACTAAGAAAATTCATGTGATTGATCAAATTTACATTCATAAACAAGCAGGTGAAATGATATATTCTACGTTGACCATTTCAACTATGACAACCTCTAAAGTACAAGATTCCTTGAACAATATTCACACATAGTTAAAAATGGTGAGAATGTCATCCTTAGCTAAAGATACTTGAATCAAATCACTTGAATATTTGGTGATCAAATTAGGATATAATCCTAGTGATATCAAGGCAGAAAAAGAGATTATAAAGAATAAAAATGCTAACATTCAAGCATTGAGGAAGCACCTTAAAATTCCTACTACATAACATCCACAAGCTAAGGAAGTTGGTCAACTAGAAAAATAAAAGGAAAATAGGTTAAAATTGACAGTCGAACAAAATGTTCAAATTCTGAAGATGGAAGTTGATATAGAAACACTCCTAAAATAAAAAGAGCAACAACTCAGTATTTCAGCTGCCATTCCCATAGGGACACCTTCTACAGCAGCGACATCCACAACAACAACAATCACAGTAGAGACACAGTCTACCAATTCAGTAGAACAATTGTCAAAGGCCATGAGAGACTTATCTTTAAAGGATCAAGAAATTGAAAACCTCAAGATGCAACTCCAAAGATTCAAGAACAGAAAACCAAAACTGATAATGCATACTTAGCTTAAATTCAAAAGAATTTTAAGTTAACTAAGAAATTAGAAGTTTATGAAAATGCATCTTTAATAGCAAAAACTATTGCTCAAGCCAAAAAAAATACATGGATTAATATTAATGCATCAGTGATTGAGTTATGGACTTCAATTGAAATTATTTTTGAACAAGAAGATTTATTACAAAGATGAAAAGTAGCAGTAACAGAAATAAAAGAATACATGGATGATAAACCAGGAGGTTCCACAAGGATAATCAAAGTCTTAAACTCCAATACAAAAGATGAAATTTAAAGTTATCTTGGAGGTAAGAAAGGTTCTAACCAAGAAGAATTTAATGTTACAACTTGAGAATAAGTTCCAAAATTTAAAGGTTCAAATTAAAAAAATTCACAAGAAATTCAATACTCTTCATCAGAAATGACTCCTAGGTTTGTAGGGTATAGGCGAAAAATGGATTCCATTTGAAGATTATCAGCATAGGTTACATGAGATAGCAGTGGACAAGACTAAATTTTCCAAAATCAGAGGAATTATAACTGGAAAATATTTCATTGAAGGTTTAAGTTATTATTTTCTAATTCAACATGAAATAAAGCATGTGTTTCTAACTAGGCCTACTTTTTAAAAATACAATGAAGTTGATGAGTCATACAAAAAATTGTTAAAGTTTTCTATACCTGATGAAAAGAGATGGGATAAATTATGTGAGCTCATCGAATTGAATAGAATGATAAATTTCAGGAACAGACAACATATTAACAGGTGCAGTAAACATAAAAGAAAATTTCTAGCTGCAGTCATCAACAACAGTCCTCAAAATATGTACAAAGTATTCAATCAATTCAGATTTGTTGTTTTTCACTTCTATTTTTGTAAAAATCCAAAAAAGTTTGGATGATAATTTGTTTGTAATAAATTTTTGATTCAAGTATAGGTATTTTGATTTGAACTCTATAAGTATTTTGTAATTCAAAGGACAAAGGGTTGAACCCTTGTGATGAGCCTTTATATGACGGTAAATTTCTAAGTTATTTAAGAAGATAACAGAAGGATTTTGGATTTATTCTGAAGCAACTTGTGTATCTCCATGAGTTATTCCAGTTATTTGTTTTTTTTTTTTTCTGCACATGTTCAAAGTAACATAGGAGATTTGGGTAAGAATAGATTGAGTATCAATCTCTCTACAATCCCATGCAAATTTATAATCATTTAAATAGATTAGTTTATTGAATAGTATGTTTGGGATAACTCCTTTACATCTTTTAATTGTTTCCTTCTGTAATATTTTGAATGTGTTTTGTTTGGCTATAGAAGTTTTCTATATGCATTTGCTCTATATATGATAAATTAAAAGTTTAGTATGATTGTTTAGTAAATTATATCTGTTTGTAAGTTCTTCTTGTTGGAAATGTTGTCATTGATGGCAACGGAGATGGAAAAGGAGGAACATATGAGGCAGCAACAAGGAAAAGAGAGCAGCATAGCAGCAAGATGTAGAGAGAGTCGAGCAGTAGAGACAAGTTCATTTAAAGAAGCAAAGGCAACAAAAGGAGAATTAAGGAGTAGCATCAGTCAAGGAGCAGATGAATTAAAAGAGAGAGCGTAAGACAAATAGCTACAGAGACAGAGCTGTTATCATGGCAATGAAGAAAACAAAGAAGCAAATGAAGGAAACAAAGGAGGCAACGCTGAAGCAGAGATAGGAAAAGGAGGCAGCGCTGAAGCAGAAACAAGCAAAGGAAGCAGCGAATACAATGGAGGCAACAAAGAAGCAAATAAAGTCAGAGGAAGCAAATATAATAGAGGCAGAACCGTTATCACAGAGAGAGAAGCAGAGGCAGAACGACAGAAGCAGCAGAGGCAGAGGCAGAGCAGTTATAAAATTCCGAGAATCATACCCCAAGCCGGGCGTTACGCATATAATGCAGAACCATATTCCGGGAATCGCACACTCCAACCGGCGTTATACATAACTCAAATATTCCGGGAATCGCACACTCCAACCGGCGTTATACATAACACAAATATTTCGGGAATTGCACAGAACCATATTCCGAGAATCGCTTAACCCCAAGCGGAAAGGCACATAAATTCTGGGAATCACCTACCCCGATGGAGGATACATATATATATATATATATCCATCACCTTACATATATGTGCAGCGCATCATATAAACAAAGGTCAAAGCATAAATATATACAAAAGGAGCGCTTTATTATAAGTTTCATATTATTAATCTTGAAAACAAAAGAACCAAAGGTCCAAGGCATATATATTATGGAGCGCATAAAACAAAGTTTTATAAGGTGGGACCCCTCCCCAATCGGATCGGAAATGTGAAGAGTCCAAAGGTGGAAGCGCATTGCAATTGTCGATTGGCGATTTCCGATTGGAATCGCATCGGAACTTTGGAGGGTTGAAATTGAAGAGCGCATTGCAGTTGCGATTTCCGATTTCCGATTGAATCAGATCGGAGCTGTGGAATCGACGATAATCAAGTGATATACAACTCCTGCGATTGGCGATTTCCGATTGAATCGCAATCGGAGCACATTGGAGCTGCAATAGTTGAGTGATATCAATTCAGGCGATTGGCGATTTCCGATTGAATCGCAATCGGAGCACATTGGAGCTGCAATAGTTGAGTGATATCAATTCAGGCGATTGGCGATTTCCGATTGAATCGCAATCGGAGTCAAAGCGGAGCATCGGGACATGCAAATGGAATTTGCGATTGCGATTAATCGCAATCGGAAGAACTTAAAAGTGATTCAATCGCATTAGAGTATTTGAAGTTGCGATTGCGATCAATCGCAATCGGAGCAGGAGCGATCAATCGCAATCGGAGCAGGAACGATCAATCGCAATTGGAGGAGACTCATTGCATCGAGAAGCGTGGCAAGTGGGCCCGAAAGGAGTTCTTATATGCTTAAAGAATTTTTATTATATTACGTCGAGAATTGATTTAAGTCATTTCAAAAGGAAGTTTGTATGTATGCCGAGAGTTGAAATTACATAATATGTATATATAAAAGGGCGTTGTTATATATATAGATATTGTTGTTATATAAAACTATGCCGTGTGGTCCGTAGACCCACGGGCCCGGCCTAACGTAGGGCGATTATTAACATACGACCTGTGAGATATGTCCGTTTCGCTTGCGGGAATGTTCCACATCAACAAGACACTCGTGGTACAGTGCTATTGAATATGGCTCAGAATTATAGTCAGCAGTATTCATATATATATAAAGCACCGATATAAAAATGAAATGCAGCTTACACAAATATAAGGTTACGCAGCAGCTATAAACAGAAGGCATAAGGAAGGTAAAAGAGAAAGGGACAAAGACACAGTCAGAGAAAAGACAAATGTGCAGCAAGCCAAGAGACAAAACGAATGAGCTGGAGTTCTCATTTAAATTTGAATGTAAATGTTTTATTTAAATTTATATTGTTGTGATGCATTGGCAAGTCTCCAGAAGAGAGAAAATATCCCATTGTCATATTAAAATAAGCATCTACAGTTACATTTTTCTGAGCAAGCTGAAAAGAGATGAGAAGGCAGAAGGCAAAGAGACATGGCCATCCATTTCGAATTCCCAGTGGAATACAAACAGCCATGAAGTCGTTTTTGTATAAAATAGGGTAATATCCAAGGGGAGAAAGTTGACGAAAAAGGAGTGAGAGAAGAAGAGAGTATGCAGCAGAATTAAAGAGAGTTGAAGAGAATAAGCAAGCTGCAAGAAGAATGTGAATAAGGAGGAGCTGAGCAAAGAAGAAGAAGAGAAGGGGTCGCATAGATGAAATGAAATCGATATAAGAGTTAAAGAACAAAGAGAGAAGAAGGTACAGTAACAGAGTCGATATCCGCGAAATCAAATAAGTGCTTTTCGTGAAAGAGCAAGGAAGAAAGAGCTTCCCTATCGGTTGTAGCCTGACAGATGTCGCTAGAATGATCGAGGTAGAGCCTCTCGTAGGTTGGTGCCTGCAGAAAACAGATGGTAGTTGGTGCTTCCAACACCGGGTCGTAGCCGATAAAATGTCACCAGCGCTCTAACGAGGTAGAGCCTCCGAGGCTGGTGCCCCAGGCAGCCAGAGCGGGGATTTGGAGCTTCCTTGCAAGTTGTAGCTTGCATAATTGAGGTTGGAGCCTCCTGTAGGTTGGTGCCTGCAGAAAATCAGTGGTGAGAGGGAGTTGGAGCTTGCCTTTGCATCACAACAATAATAAGATGTGGTTTTCTCCCTTTATGGGTTTCCACGTATATCTGGTGTCTATGTGCATGATGTCTATGTGTTGATATGATATATCTATTCTGCTAATACTTGCCGCTAACATATTAAGACTGCTGGTACATTATCTAATCTGCTTATTAATTGCTGCTCATAAATAAAGATTGCTCACACATTATGTTGATCATGAAATGAAGGTGTTAATGAAGTAAAATAAGTTTTAAAGGAAAAGTTTTAAGAGTCCATGAATGTGTTAAACTGATTCACCCCCCCCCCCCTTTCTCAGTTTAACTACGAGTTCAACAATTGGTATCGGAGTCGGTTCCTTTGGTGTTAGCTTAATAGCTTGAAGGAGATCTGGTTAAGTCATGGACTATCAAAATGTATCTGTGTTAAATACAACAAACTTTCCTGAATGGAGAGATAAGGTTAAAACAGGATTATTGGCTTATGAACCTGAAGTATGGAAGCTTGTATGTGATGGTTACTGCACAGACTCCCCCACGGTGAAAGAACAACATAGGAATGCCAAGGCAAAATGTGTGATATTCAATAGTCTTCATAAGAAGGATCTTGAGTTAATAATGGATTTAACCTCTGCAAAAGAAATCTGGGATAGATTGCACTTCATGCATGGAGTAGACACGAAGGACTACACTAACAAGAAGGAGAAGAGAATCAAGAAGAAGAAAAATTCATGTCAACAGGAAAATATTCAATCAAATGAGGTACCTACCAGTGTGAATGGAGATAAGAACCATGAAGAAATTATAGCTGAAGAAAAAGCCAAACTTGACACTGCTTTGACTGTAGACTGGTTGAGTTCTCTGTGGAACACGAGCTAATGACTTAGGACTTATGAGCATTGGTGAATTCCATAGATAACTGTGTCAAACATTTGGGTAATTTATCTATAATCAATTGTGTGAACAGAGGGTGAATTAGGTTAATGACATTCCCGTGCGCCTGTGGTAGAGCAAGGAGATGCTGTGCTCGAACTTCCGTGAGCTAGGTAAAACCTTGTAATGAGTGTTGTGAATGTGTAGGCGATTGAATGAACCAAGGATTGGTGTATCAATTTGCAGAGTCGATACTAACCTTGTCGGAACCATAAGACATAAACCGTGGCATATGTAATGCATCGTGTCTCCTCGAAATGGTCGTGCCTGAGTTCGTTTGGTATGGCCACGCGAAGGATGAAAAACGAGGCAGAGTTCAATGGTAGTAAGGCGTTGGTAAGCGGACGGAACCTGGAGTAAGAGTAGTCGGAACCTTGAGGACCGCACAGTAAAGACAAGTTTCCGGTATATCGCACCGCCTTTGTACAGTAAGCGGTATTCCCCATTTGGACGCGATCAATGTCATAGGCCGACATGTGGCCTTGAGCGGTTTTGAAAACCCACTCTCATCGCGAGTTAATGATCGTGCAACTAACTCACGTGATGTCCAGTTGGATCGTTGGATCGTCAAGGCCAGAGTGACGTATTATCCACCGTTGGATGTGGAAAGGCCGCTAGCGCTAGGCCCCATGTGTATATACGTCGACTATTGTTTTCCTAACTAAGGTTCAACGGAGGTATTAATATTTCACGGTCGAATTATGTTCAAAAAAATTGGAACGCCCACAATTCATAACAAATATTGGAGATTTACTGTCCTGTTTTAAAGTTTCATTTTTTTTTATAGAAATTGAACCCGTCGTCGGTATACCGATGCTTCGTAAGCGTTGGTCTTGCGACATCCGTCAATATTGCGACAGTTGTTTTTGGCGTCGGTATTGCGAAGCATTTGGAAAGCATGGACGCTTCTGGAAACCTTCGGTCTTGCGACACTTTTGTACGGCATCGAAATTGTGACAGTTTAGAAATGTCAGAAGAGCGACAGTATAAAGACGTCGGAAGAGCGACGTTCAAAACGTCGGACCACATTTCGTCGGAATTGTGACAGTTCTTCATGGCGTCGGTAATGCGACATTTCTGGAAAGCGTCAGTCTTTCGACACTTTTGCAATGCGTCGGTCTTGTGACACTTTTGTAGGGCGTCGGAATTACGACATTTTGGAAACGTCGGAGGAGTGACAATATAAAGACGTCGAAAGAGCGACGTTCAAAACGTCGGACCACATTTCGTCGGAATTGCGACACTATACAAATTTCGGAAGAGCAACACTTGTTTGGAAGCGACGGAAAAGGTGTCGCTATTGCGACACTTTGTCGAGGCTTAGAAATTGTGACGTTATGACGAACCACGTTTTTTCCGCCCTCAAACTGTCACTCTTGCGACGACTATGTGTTGGAATAGCGACGCATTGGCCGTCGGAAATTCCGCCAAATTTTCTAGTGACAAATATTCCCCCCCAACATAGGCTTAATGACCAATTGTTTTAAAGCTGAATTATTAGTGAACATCTTAAAGTGTCCTACAAATAGATAGTTCCTATATTTCTACAGGGCATACACCATTTCTAATCCTTCTCATTCAGTAGTAGAATAGTTGTGCTCAACGCTAGAGAGTTTCCTTCTAGCAAACACAACCAGATGATTAATGTCTCCCTCGCCTGGCTGCGCTAAGACAACTCCCAGGGCTATTCCTGATGCATCCACATGTACATGAGAGACCTTGCCCCGGTCCGGGAATATGAGAATAGGTGCAATGACCATATTTTCCTTCAACAGCTAAAAACTCTTCTAACACTCCTCATCCATGAAAAAGGATACATCCTTCTTTATCAGCTTCTACATTGGCGCAGTGATCAGGGCATACCCTTGAATTAACTTCCTATAGTAGCCTATGTGCCCTAATATGGAGCGCAACTGTTTCTCAGTGGTGGAGACTGCTAAGTTGATGATAACTGCAATCTTGGCTGGGTCAACCATCAATCCCTGCTGACATACAACGTGTCCCAAAAAAATCACAAATGGTACGCAGAATATGCATTTCTTAAGGTTCAACTAAATTTGGTGTTTGCTGTAGGCATCCAACATCATGCGCAGGTTCAACACATGCTTCTTTACTAGTAAAAATACTGTCCAATCATCAAAATAGACCTCCAGAAACTTATGGATGAACTCTTTGAATACTGCTACAACTACGAGCGAGAAAATGGTAGGGACATTCTTCAATCCAAAAGGCATAACAGTGTACTGGAAGGAGCCTCATTTGGTGGCGAAGGTTGTCTTGTTGCGGTCTTCTGGTGAAATTATGATCTGATGGTACCCTAAAAACCCATCAGTGAATGAGTATGCTTCTTGTACTCACACATTATCCAAGATTTCATCAAAGAATGACGTAGGGAAAGGATCATTTACGTAGGTATCATTCAGCTTGTGTAGATCTACGCAGAACCTGATCTCTCCTTTGGTTTTATTTTCTTTAACTACCATTGGACTTACCCAGTCAGACTGTTATACTGGCTCAATGATACCTACGACCACCATCTTATCTATTTCCTCCTTGACTTTCTATTTATATTTAGTGTTCAACCGATAGGGTCGCTGCTTGATAGGACGTGCATCTAGCTTCATGGTGATTCTTATGACACCCAGATCTCCTATGATTCCCTTGAGTTCAGAGAAATTTATGGGGAATAGGTCTTGATATTTGGTAAGCAGATCAGTGATCTTCCCAACCATATCATCGTCCTAGTAATCCCAAATTTTGGCCATCTTGGGCTTCTCTTCTGTCCCAATTTTGAATTCCTTCAACTTTAATGGTTTGGTCACATCTACTATCTGCAATAGGGGTTCTGCAACTGCGCTCTCTCCTTCCGACTCTGGGATAGTGATATTTATGGGATCCTCATCATAGTATTCCATTAACAATTTTTGACAGTTGACAATATCCTGCATCTGTGCATCCCAAGCTGGTGCAACACATTCTTTCTGAGGTAAGGACTCGTCAAAGACAAGAGCATCTATATCTTGTAGGGCTTCATCAAGTTACTCCATCCCTCCTAGTAACCAAAACGTCACCATCAAATCCTCTGTCATTGTACCCCAATGGAAAGTGTGCTTATGTAGCTCTACATCTAAATACCGGGTAGTGGGGATTGGTCCCAAGGCATGAATAAACATATGGACCCATTCATTCGAATTATTTTCATTGCATACCTACATCCACATAGCCAAGTGTTTGCGCGGGTCCCCACGGCTAGAAAAGAGCTCCATGGGTGGGTTGAATGGAGGTTCAAATTGCAGGATCATCATTTTTCGGCATTCCTCCTAGTCTTGAAAAGCCCCCTTATTGGTTTCCAACCACTGCACAGGGGTCGCGCGCATAGCCAAATCAAGTGCCCAAATTCTTCCTTCTTCACGGACATCTACTTCTAATGTGTTAGTCATCAGTAATTTTTTCCTTTGTAGATGACTAAATGCTTATCCTAGATTTCTAGAAATGAAGTTCATAAACATTGTGAGTTCTAGAAATCTCATTGCCTTCATTATCCTTAGGATAATTTTTTTCACTATTTCATCATCCCATCATGTCAAGCTCAACTCACCAATCCCAGAAGACCCATCAAGGGCTCATGTCACTTATTTTGTCTTTGGTTTGTCACCTTCGACCTCAATCCTCTGTTTTTTTTTGCCTAAACCCCTCCATTGCTACCTAGAGCCACCAATCAAACCATCTCCCTTATATCTCCAGAAATGCCTCAAGCGTTGATGGTCTCAAAACTATCTCTGTAGGCCCTTTAGAGAAATCAAGATATTTGGATTTTAGATCTTCAATAAATCAATCTATCAAAAACTCTGTTTTACACCTAAGGATCCCAATTCAAGTTTTCAAGCACAGGCCAAGTCCAAGGAACCTTCCACTAGGTCACCTAGGGTTTCATAAGTCATAGGGTTGGTTGGGTATCATAAAAATCTCTGTTTTTCCTGTGTGAAGAAACTGCATTCAAATAAGAAGAAAGGTCAAGTGACTTAGTCCAAAAATAATCAAAAAACCATTCAAGGAAAGGCCTCCTTGGCCAAAGCTCAAATTCTGCAAGGGACAACTGCCCTTGTTCACATTTCTACAAAAAATGATCAAGTTGGTCATCAACATAAAAGAGGTAAGGTGATGGGATGAAAACATCACAAGAGGACATCCACAGCAAAGAGAAAGGCAGCAGGCCTGTGTTTAAAGAGAATTAGGGTTTTGTGATTGATTGACAAGAAAGTGTCGCCAAGCAAAGAACCATCACAAAGACCACCAAGACAGAAGGCAAAGAAACAAAACCAAGGACACATTGAAGAATTTCAGAAATAATAAATAAATTTGGAAGAGTTATAGAGAACTTAGAAGACAACAATATTTACTTTTATATAACATCCCTAAAACCTAATATTTTTGGAAAGATGGACAAAAAAAGTCAAATAAAGATGATAATTCCTCCTTCAGAACAACTGATGGCATCCAAAAGTTATCCAAGGTGTCCCTTAGGGTTTGTCAAAAGCAACATTTTTTCACCTGCACCAAAGAGAGAAATTGTAAAGGGTATCAGTGTAAGAGGCCTAGTTTCCAAATACAGTCATAGGTCTTAAAAATGATCAAGGGAAAGGAAAGCATGAGGTCAAGTATTAAAATGAGAAATCAAGTTGAAACATGATTTTACTGTTCAGAAAATGAGGTGTTAAAGTCCAAACAATGACAACCAGAACAAAAACCCTATGTTGTGGCACCTTCAGAAATTAGAAATGGTCAAGGGAAAAACATGGTAAACCTGATGCACACCTCTCTGCCAAAAGGAGCTCACTTTTATAAATATCAGTAAAAGTTAAGGAACACCTGTTTCAGGTCAATTGCACTTAAGAGGGCCAAAATGGATAAAAAATGTGTTTTCAGTTTGTCAAAAGCATGCCAAAAGAAGTTTGAATAAGTGCCCATATTTTCAAAGTTAAAAGGGATAAAAGAGGCCTCTACACCCCGTCATCCAATCATCACCACAAAAGAAGAAAGGACACCTTGAGAGAGCCTTCAGAAACCCTTACAAAAGATATGAAGGTTATCAGTCAAATGACAAAAAGATTGAAGAAACATAAGAAACGTGGGTTTATAAGTTTAATTTATCTCTATCAAGGGATATAAAGGTGTTTTTGTTTCATTTCAAACTGATTTAACACTTTGTGGAGAGAAAGAAGGCTTAAGGAGAAAAAATCAGGGTTTTCGGGCTGTTTATAGGAAAAGTGATTCTGGCGCTATGCAAACCACCGATGCTACGCAAACACAGGCTGGCACCGTGCTAACTAGTCATCCTCCCATTCAAATTTGAATGGCGTTGCGCAAATTTTTCCTAGCACTATGCAAATATCGGGTGTTGTGCAAACGCGAGCCACTCGACTCACCCGGATACCAGAAGACAGTGCACGCGCCATGTGGAGCCACCCGACACCCTGCACGATTACCTGGGCATTGCGTAAATTCCACCTGGGTCACCCAGGATACTGGCAGACACCGCCTCCCACCCGGCGCTGCGCTAACCGCCGTATAGCCCTTGCCGGCACTGCGCAAATAGCCTGACCCGACAACATGGGTAGGGCACTGCGCAAATGTCAGGAACCTTCAAAGGGTTGAATCTCTTGCCCTAGTCCAATTTTTTGTTCTCCATTCTCCTCAAAAGTCTACAAAAGGACCAAAATTGGCAAGTTACCTCTTTTCCTTGTCCGCAAAGCAAACTTTCAATAAATTTTAAGTATTTTATGGCTTTTAATTTCAAACCCTAAGTGGGTAAACCCTAGGGCCTTCATAGAAAACAAGCCTTTGTTTTTAAGAAAAACCTCCTTAAAGCCAGTTTTGATGTCATATGAGGGTAAATGAATTAAGGTGACTGCAATACACCTTTAAGAGGGCCTCCTTAAGCTGCAAGGAAACTAAAAACCCTGAGAACCCTAGCCTCCACACCACTCATTCTCCAAAGTTGACTCCATCATCATCTTCACCTTGTATAATCAAGCTCCAATTTATAAACCAGTTTTTACCATCATGATGTAAGGAGCTGAGAACAACAGTGGTAGTGATAAAGGTCAAAGGCATTTGAGACAAAAACATAAGGGAGGAAAAGTCAATAGGTTGGAACCTCAAAGCACAGTGGCCATCACCTCCTCTCCTAGGATCTTGTCATGTTTTACGAATACAAGGTGTTTTCTATTTTGTGAGAAGGTCAAACAAGTGAAGAGCCACCTTGAGCTCACAAGGCTCCTCATTCTCAATTTACATAGAAAGCACTCAAGCCTTCTATCTAGTCAACTTACTGTTCCTAAATTGATGTCATAAATTGTCAACCAGGGCTAGTAAACTATTGAAGTGAAGTGCACTATATGTGCCTAGGTATCTTCTTCCTAATTCGTTGTGTTTAGTGTTTTTATAATGTTTTTTGTTTTGTGTTTTTGTGCTAAGAGGAAAAGAACTAAATTGTTGGCAAAGAGAAATTATTGGTCACACTAAAACAGAGCAAAATATACTCTAAACTATGTATGGCACCTAAGAACATAAAATGCTAGTTCACCAATTGCAAAGCTTGACAAGGAAAGTAACTCATAACATTAACTCAGTCCAATTCATTTCATTAGAGGTATGTTGGAACAAATTGAGAAAAGGATAACTTTAATGCAATGAGGTTCTTCTAAGTAAACAACAACTTACAACATCATAGAGAAAATCTCATCCATGGTTAGAAATTTGTTGGAACACGTTAAGAAAAGATTATCTGCAACATAGTAAGGAACCCTATGCTAAATTAAATTTTGACACTAACATTAACCCATTCTGCAACTCAAAATGTTACTATCAAGCCTCATTCAAGGGTTAGAAATCTCTTGGAATAGCTTTAGAAAAAAGGTTGTTTGTAAAATTATGAGAAATTACAGAACAGTCAAGACCTCAAAATGATATTAATAATTCTTGTCCATACGATAATGATATGTTAGCAGATATTAAGAACAAGACTAGTTTGTAAATAATGAAGGCCTTTTTAAGTCTAATTTAACAGGACTAGAATGAAATTAATAAAACTTGAAATGCAATGAACAAAACTGAACTAATACACAATTAGCCTTCAAAATACTACATCTCTATCTCATTCAGTGTTAGTGATATTTTGGAACAATTCATGAGAACAATATTGACTACACTATTTGATGTAAGTAAGCATAAAACATGAAGTTTAGAAAACTGTCTAAATTAGGAACAAAACAGAGATAAAGTCACTTATCTATAAAATATGCACAAAGCCTTTCGGACAGTAGGGGCCCTGTACCATCGGATTGGCACACAAATCTCCTCAAGATTACTTTAGATCATGCATTAAAGTTGTACTTCTTTCATTAAAGGAGAACGCTTCAAAAACCGAGTATTACAGTCTTTTGAGAACTGACAACAAAACATCAACTAGCTAACTGTCTCTCGGTTCACCGAGTTATTTTTATAAGCAACATACATAACTGCCACTGAGAAGAAATAGGGATAAGTGTCTTTTTCAAATTAAATCGAATTATAACTCTTGTTGAGGCCTCATACTTTGCTGAAGACATCTGTAGAGTCCTTGTCCTGGTAGAAGTCTACTTCTTAGTTTTGGTTTCCTCCACGTGCATAACCACTTGTAGATTTTTGCTCAGACTTCGTAGAGGGCAAGGAATGATGTAGGTGAGTTCTGGAATTCAACCATATGCATTTTTCCTTTAGATGACACCTGTAACCTGTGTGAACATAAGGATAGCTGCGGAATATGCGTCTAGCTACAGAATGGCTGCATTCTGTAGCTAAGTCTGATTAAAAATCACTATAACAACAAAACCATAAAAGTATAGCAAGTCAGTAATTGTATGCATTCTTAAAGTGACTTTAATCAAACCTATTGATCTTTTAAGACTATAATTGATAAAGGACAAAGTAAATGAAGTGAAATTTGGTGAAAGAAAAGGACATCTTTGGGGCTCAACATACCCCCACTGCAAAGCTTTTGCATGTCCTCATGCAATCAATCCATGTATTCTAAAACTTCTGCTAGGACATCTAACTTCCTTTTTCTGCTTTGCTTGGTGTTCAGTGGTATCCTAGACTTCCTTAAGACCAATTTGAACCTCAGGTTTATAAGTTCCCTGCTCAAATTTTTATTTTTCTTCTTCAACTTCTCACTAGCCTTGTACAATTTTTCCATTTGCAGAGAGAGAGTTGTGTTCTTGTTACTTTTCAGCTTGACCTGTTCTCTTCAAATTTCATTTTCATTTTTTATGTGCCTATTAAGTACTTCCAGTTCATATTTATCTCTTCTCAACACTTTAATGGAAGACTCTTGTGGGCTAGGAGTTATTCCTCTGTTTTCTGAGGCTCTCTTTTCCAATGACTCAACATAATTATAGATTTGTTGTTGTGCTGGGTCTACCTCCGGAGTTCCTCTATCAAGATCCTCTTCATACTGGTACTCAAGAGATCTATCAGTTGGTGTCTCTTCATCCTCAATATTTATGATTCCCGTTTGCTTAACCCCTGTTTTCTTCAATATGCCTCTAAGCCTATGGCTTCTTCTTAGTTTAGATGGTCCCTCACCTCTCTCCTTGGCATACTTTCTTATTATCTTCTCCTTTTTAAGCTGTTTCTTAATTTTAGCCAATTTTTTAGAGATAATCTCCTCACTATCTTCTTGTATGGATTTACCAGTTTTAATTTCAACAGATTTGGAAATTTTTCCTCTCCTGTTTCTTCTTGCAAGTTTTCCTTCAGATGGAGTTTCTTTAGGTTCTCCAAAGTGATTCCTCACTAGGAACTCATCCCAACTGTCTCCCACCTTTTTCAAATGATGTTCAATTAGGATTTTAACTAGGCAATGGTGATACAAGGTGGTTTCCAAGAATTGAACCCTCTTTTGGACATTAGAAGCCATTCTCTTTAGGCTATGAAGTAAGAAAAAGGGTAAATTGATTTCTTCATTTAAGAAATGCATCATAAGTCGAATATGATAAACATATAGGGTACCAAACCTTCCCTCACAAGTTATAAACTTTTGCAAAATGAGCAACATATTTCGCCATTTATTCTTCAGTGCTGAGCTAGGAATGCCCTTCTTAAAAACTGAAATATCCATACCTGGTGTTTTGAGCATCTGCCTCCATGCCTCATTGTGAAATTCCTTGTTTTTGAACCATCGTTCACCTTGCCTTGGTAATTCTGTTGCTTCTCCAATGAAGGATTCTGTAATAGTGAACTTGACATCACCTATTTCAACTTCTGATCCATTGAAGGACCGGGCAAATGTCTTGGTAACCTCTTTATGGAATCCATTGAACTTTTCCAAACACTGTAGCCACCCCACCTGCTGTAACATTTCTCTAATTTGTGGGTAACCCTCTAGGTATTTTGTTCCGACTGGTTCGGATCTTACAATGAGTCCCATGGTTTCTTTTCTCAATCTTCAATTTACTGCTCCGTAACTGCTCTCCTATTCATGGTAAAAATGGCTGTAGAAGGTTTTTTTCACCCCAAAGATGACCTCTCTATTTATGCAGCAGGAATTGGCTACAGAAAAATGACATGAAGTGGTTATGGGATGAGTGAAATACGGTGAGGGTGATTGACACGAATTAATGAGTTTGTGAGCTGTATAGAGGAAAACACCACGGAAAAATCTCGTGAGAATTTCAAAATCATCACTGAATACTTCGGGTTAGTGACATGACCTAATAGGTCACTTCAAGTAATAACCATTAATTTTTAATAAATGATGATTTGGTATGGCGGAATGGAAGGGATTTTGTCCAAGGATTTTATGATAGGCTCGATCAATATGAATAATTAAAATAAATTTATGAAACATACATATAACTTAACTATACCATAACTTTTATAATCTGTTATCATAATAATTTCACAAGTTACCTTAGCCCTTCTTTTGATTTTTGTGGTTTTTAATATGCTTTGTCTTCCTTTAAAAATCATTGACCCTTCAGTCTTCATAATCCCTTTGATTTTGCTTGTTGACATGGGTATGAAGGATCAATTTGCTACTGAACAAGTGGTTATTGGATAGTTGCCTGCAGGATATCTGGCTGCAGAATGTCTGGCTGGCTACAGAATGTCTGGCTGCAGAATGTATGGCTACAGAATATACCTGTAGAAGCTTTGAAACATGGACGAAAATGTAGTATGAAATGAAATAAAATGGATCATGAAATATGGTGGAATGAAGAATGAGTGAAGTGAAATATAATGGAATGAAATGGATCATAAATGTAAAGTGGAATGAAATATGAAAAGTGGCCTGCAACTTATGATTTGTAATACTCAATTGCAGAAAGAGATGAAATTTAAAAAGTTGAAATGAAAATGAGGTGGACCATGGAATGGAGTGAATGATGGATGAATGGAGTGAATGAAATATGAATGAAGTGATACATTATGGAGTGAAATGGATCATAAGTGGAATATGATATATAAAATGGGTCTGCACTTATGATTTTGTGATAGCTGCTTGCAGGAAAAGAACAAATTTGAAAGCTAAAGTGTCAGAAGGATTCTAATTTCCACTTTATATTTTCTGTATAAACATGCTAATCAGTGATTGGTTTTCATGTTTATACTTTTTTTTTTTTCATGCATCTGAATTCAGAAAATTCAATTAAGTTGATGAATAATAAGAATCCTTCTTCGTTAACTTCACATCACTATTTTCCTGGAATCTCTTGACAAATTCTTCTCTTGAAAGTGGCTTATGATACAGCTTCAATCTATGACCATTTACAAGAAAAGTGACCTTCTCTTCATCTATTGTCCTAATTTTTATTGCTCCATTGTCAAAAATTTTCATAATTTCATATGGCCCAAGCCAATGTGTTTGGAATTTACATTGAAAATCTTTGAACTTTGAATCAAACAAGAGGGCCCAGTCACCTTATTTGAATTTCTTTTCCTTGATGTACTTATCATGCCATCTAGTCCTTTGTTTCTAGACTATACTTGTTTTCTGGACTGCATCTTGTCTAATCTCATCCATTTCATTAATCTGCTCCAATCTATGCTTTTGTGCTTCTGTTAGATCAAGTCCTAGCTGAACTGCCATTTTAAAAGTTTGAATCTGAAACTTTATGGGAAACAAAACTTGTTTTCCATAAACAAGTTCATAAGGGGTATGACCTGTTGTGCTTCTCCATGTAGTTCTATAGGCCCACAAGGCTTCAGGAAGCCTGTATTCCCAATCTCTTCTATGTAAATGAACAGTCTTTGTTAGGATCCCTTCAATGACCTTATTAGTAGATTCCACTTGGCCATTTACTTGTGGATGATAGAGAGTAGATTTTTTGTGTCTCTTGCATTCATTATTGAAGGAAATTTCCCTGAAACTAAATAATTAGCAATGTCAGCAAACCAAGGAGTTTGAGTAGAGATTGCAAAAAGATATTCATCAGGGAATTGATCTTCAACTGGAGTATTGTCTTTAATGTTTTGGAGACTAGATAGGAAATTAACTACTGTATTTTGTTTCCCAGGCCTATCTAGAATGGTAATGTTGAATTCCTTTAAAAGCAATAACCATCTTATGACTCTTCCATTAGTAATTGATTTGTTCATTAGATATTTAATTGCAGAGTGATCTGTGTGAACAAAATTTTCATAGCCTGTTATATAGTGTATGAATTTATTTATGGCATGAACAATAGCAAAGAACTCTTTTTCAGTTACAGTATAATTTAACTCTGAAGGAGTCAAATTTTTACTTGTATAGTAGATGGCATAAGGAATCAGGTCTTTTTGTACCAATACTGCTCCCAGAGTTGTTTCCGAGGCATCTGTTGAAATATGAAAAGGTAATTTCCAGTTAGGTCCCCTTAAAATAGGTGCTTTAGAGATTTTTGTTTTCAAGGTCTCAAAGGCTAACTGGAAATCAAGATTCCACTTGAATTCACAGTCCTTGGTAAGTAATTTGAAAAGTGGAGATGCTATCTTGGTGAAGTTTTCTATAAACCTTCGATAATATCCTGTAAATCCTAGAAAACTGCTAACATATTTTTGACAACTTGGAACAGATAATTTAGAGATGAATTCAAATTTTGACTCATCAACTCTAATCCCATCCCTGAAATGTGATGCCCCAAAACAATTCCTTCAGTAAACATCATAAAACACTTCTCATGACTTAGTGAAAGATTTGCTTCTTTAAATCTCTTTAATTTTTTTTCCAAATTTGCTAAGTCTTCTTCAAATGTGTTTCCATAGACTGTGAAATTATCCATATATACCTCTACACAATCATGTATTAGATCTGAAAATATTCCTAGTACTGCCCTTTGAAATGTTGCAGGTGCATTGCATAGTCCAAATGGCAATACTCGGTAAGCATAGGTACCCCAAGGACAGGGAAATGTGGTTTTGTCTTGATCTTCAAGTGCTACTTGAATTTGGTTATAACCACTAAACCCATCTAAAAATGAGAAGTACTTTTTGCCAGCTAATGTATCTAACACCTAAACTATGAAAGGTAGGGGAAAATGATCTTTAAGAGTAGCTTTATTTAATTCCCGGTTGTCAATACATACCCTCCATTTACCATTTTTCTCTGGCACAATTACCAAAGGAGAAACCCACTAACTATCTGAAATGGGATAGATAAAGTTGACATTTAACAATTTCTGCAATTCTTCTTTAACAATCTCCCTAAGATTTGGATTCATCCATCTCTGAGGTTGTCTGATTGGTTTACAATTTTCCTCTATGTAGATGTGATGAGTGCAAGTCTTGGGGCTTATCCCTTTCATATCAGTGTACTCCCATGCATATGCAGAAGAATGTCTCTGTAAAATTTTGACTAGCTCTTCTTGTTGAGAATTTTCTAGGTTCTTGTTTATGTTTAAAGTTTTGCCTGGAAATATCTCACTTGTAGAGCTGCCAAATTTATCCATAGAATGAAGAGACATCTGTCTTGATGATAAAAGCTCAATGTTGGATTCCTCTTGAAATTTTTCATGTTTGCATTCCGAAGAGGATTCAAAGTTTTCTAAAGTATTCAGAATTTGACTATCTTCACTAATTTCTGAAATTGTGAAGAGAGGTTGTAAGTCTTCTTCATCCTCTATCCATTGAGTATCATATAAATCTGTAATTGTCCTTGCTGGAGGATACAAAGTGAATTTCTTAGTTGAACTACCATCAGAGATGTACATATCACCGGATCTACAACTAATGAAAGCATCAGCTGTAGCTAACCAAGGTCTTCCTAATATAATAGGATTCCCTCCTAGATTATTCTTAGGAGTTAGGATCATAAAATCCACAGGATACTCCCAAGAATCTAAGGACACTGGAATGTCTTCTATTACCCCATCAGGTTTGATCACAGATCTGTCTGCTAATTGTAATAATGTGGGTGTAAAAAGAAGATTAGGAAGTTTTAGTTTATCCATGATTTGTCTACTCATAATATTGATTGCTGCTTCTAAATCAATAAGTGTGTTTTGGATCTCAGTTCCATTGATGTGAATTTTAATAACTGGATTTCCTAGGTCAAGATACTTTGGAATAGCAATCTTACCTATCATGATATCTGCTATTTTTCCTGATAGTTGAATTTTCTTTGTTTCTCTTATTCTTTTTCCCGTTTTCTTCATACTCAACTCCTTTATTGTCTTTGCTAAGATTGGAATTTCCTTGATGGCTTGTAATAATGGGATATTAATACAAACATTTCTCAGCTCATCTAGGAAATCATAATTAGGCACCATAATTTGTTTTTCTACACCCTTATCAATTTGTAATATTTCTGGAAAGGGAGGTGTAGAGGTGGATGTTGATGGCTGCTCTAATATAGGAGTTGAAATTATTGGTTCTTTTTGTTTTGATTTTTCAATGTTTGGGGCTTGAAAAGATGTGTTCTCTTCAAGAATTTTATTTACCCGTAGAGAATCTTCCTCAGAGTTGTTTTGCTCTTGTATGATTACAGAAGGTTTCTTCTTTTCAAGTATTCTTCCAGACCTAAGTTGAACATCATTAAGGTCTAAAGGAGTAATCAAATAGGTTGGAAACTGTTGGCCTTCTATCATGTATGTGTTCTAAGGATTTTTATTGTTGGGGTTTGGTATGGGTTGGGTAGGTAACTGATTTGTTTTCTGAGGAAATGGTAATGGAAGTGGTGGATTTTGATGTTGTGGATTTTGAGGATTTTGTTGAGGAGGGAAATGTGGATATGGTGGATATTGATAGTACTGAGAGTATCTTCCATAGGGATTTTGTGCTCCTTGTGCCCAAGTTTGAGATTGATTTTGGAATTGGGGCCAAGGTTGCTGCCAAGAATTCCAATTTGGTGGGGGTTGATTATATAGTTGATCATGGAATCCTTGTGTTTGAGGTCCTTGCCAAGGCCTCCTAGAGACAAAATTGAGAGATTCTGTGGAATTTGTAGGGGTTTCTTCTTAAAAGACAGCTTTAAGACCAGGAAGTGAAGGACAAATCTTGGTCTCATGTTTTTCTGAACAAATTACACAATTCTCTACTACTTTTTCATCCAAAGGGCACTCTCTCAAGGCATGCTTCTTTCTACATTTGGGACAAAAGATTGCTAAGGCATCAGATTCATCTTTTTGCTTGTTTTGTAACTTGAGGGTGTCTATTTGCTCACTAAGACTCCCTAAAATGTCAGATTTGAATTCATTAAGCATATGTCCTATTTTTTCCCTACTTACTATCCCAGAAGTAGACTTACTTGCCCTTGCAAGAGCAGGGTCTCTTGGTCCTTTTACAGTTTTAGATTTCCCTCTTGAAAGGTTGATACATAATTCAACTATTTCAGGTAATGTGAGCTGAGATATATCCCCTTTTCCCATAATGTTAAGGATATCTAACCATTCATCCCTAATTGTCTTCAACAAGAGAGCTTTCAAGGTGTCTTGGTCTAAGTTTTCCATTTTTTCTCTTTTGATGTTGTAGTTAAATCTCTCCAACAAATCTTCCAAATTTTCATCTTCTTTTTGTAGCATTTTAAACACTTCCTCCTTATGGTTGACTGGCATACAGTAATCCAAATACCTCTCTAGAAATGCCCGTTTCATGTCTTCCCATGTCCTAATAGAACTGTTGATCAAACTCATAAACCATTTTAATGCTGCTCCTTTCAATTTTAAAGGGAATAGTTTCAGTTTTTGAGCATCTTGTAAGTAGTCATAGGTTCTACATAGGACTTCAAATTCAAATAGGAAGGTTTTAGGATCTTCAGTTTTAAGTCCATAAAAGTTTGGAAGGACAGAGGGTGAAATGTTTTTCATAGTTGCATTGGTTTCTTCATCTAGTATAGGAAACCCAAAAGAGCTTCCCATTTCCCTTCTACCTCTTCCTCTGCCTCCTTCTCCTTCTGCACCTCTACCTCCTTCTCCTCTACCTCTACCTCTACCTTCTCCAAATAGTGTATGTTCTCCATTAAAGACTCCTCCTCCCCCTTCTTCTTCCATGGTTGATTCTTCTGTGGAAGTAGAAACGTTTATGTCCCTAATAGGGGTTCTTGAATCTTCTTCTAAGACAGGTTCAGTGGATGAAGTGGAAGGTCTTTCTAATGGAATATCTGATCTTAAGTCTTCTGGAAGTCTATGATCAGTAAAGTATGGGATGTGGGTTTTAGTTAGAGTTGTGCTGCCTCTTGGTCTTGGTGGAACAAGTGGTGTTCTAGGAATCAAGCTTCTGCTTCTTATGAATCTACCCCTTGAGTCTCTTTCTCTACGCATATCATTATTTTTGGGAGGTAAGAAACAAGGCTACCTAGTTACACTTCCCCGACAATGGTGCCAAAATGTCTTCTCAACTTAGTGTTCCTAAATTGATGTCATAAATTGTCAACCAGGGCTAGTAAACTGTTGAAGTGAAGTGCACTATATGTGCCTAGGTATCTTCTTCCTAATTCGTTGTGTTTAGTGTTTTTCTAGTGTTTTTGGTTTTGTGTTTTTGTGCTAAGAGGAAAAGAACTAAATTGTTGGCAAAGAGAAGTTATTGGTCACACTAAAACAGAGCAAAATCTACTTTAAACTATGTATGGCACCTAAGAACAGAAAATGCCAATTCACCAATTGCAAAGCTTGACAAGGAAAGTAACAATTAACATGAACTTAGTCCAATTCATTTTATTAGAGATATGTTGGAACAACTTGAGAAAAGGATAAGTTTAATGCAATGAGGTTCTCCTAAGTAAACAAAAACTTACAACATCACAGAGAAAATCTCATCCAAGGTTAGAAATTTGTTGGGACACGTTAAGAAAAGATTATCTACAACATAGTAAGGAACCCTATGCTAAATTAACTTCTGACACTAAAATTTACCGATTCTGCAACTGAAAATGTTACTATTAAGCCTCATTCAAGGGTTAGAGATCTCTTGGAATAGCTTTGGAAAAAGGCTGTTTGTAAAATTATGAGAAATTGCAAAACAGTCAAGACCTCAAAATGATATTACTAATTCTTGTCCATATGATAATAATGTGTTAGAAGAGACTAAGAACAAGAGCAGTTTGTAAATAATGAAGGCCTTTAAATCGAATTTAACAGAACTAGAATACAACTAGCTAATAAAACTTGAAATGCAATGAACAAAACTGAACTAATACGCAATTAGCCTTCAAAATACTACAACTCTATCTCATTCAGTGTTAGTGATATTATGGAACAATTCATGAGAACAAGATTGACTGCACTATTCGATGTAAGTAAGCATAAAACATGAAGTTCAGAAAACTGCCTAAATTAAGAACGAAACAGAGCTAAAGTTACTTATCTAAAAAATTATGCACAAAGCCTTTCGAGCAGTAGGGGCCCTCTACCATCGGATTGGCACACGAATCTCCTCAAGATTGCTTCAGATCATGCATTAAAGTTGTACTTCTTTAATTAAAGGAAAACGCTTCAAAAACAGAGTATTACAGTCTTGGACAACTTAACAACAAAACATCAACTAGCTAACTGTCTCTCGGTTCACCGAGTTATTTTTATAAGCAAAATACATAACTGTCATTGAGAAGAAATAGGGATAGGTGTCTTTTTCAATCAAAATCGAATTAGAACTCCTGTTGAGGCCTCGTACTTTGCTGAAGACACCTGCAGAGTCCTTGTCCTAGTAGAAGTCTACTTCTTATTTTTGGTTTCCTCCACGTGCATAACTACTTGCAGATTTTTGCTCAGACTTCGTAGAGGGCAAGGAATGATGTAGGTAAGTTCTGGAATTCAACCATATGCATTTTTCCTTTAAGTGACACCTGTAACCTGTGTGAACATAAAGATAGCTGCGGAATATGCAACTAGCTATAGAATGGCTGCATTTTGTAGCTCAGTCTAGTCAAAAATCACTACAACAACAAGACCACAAAATTTTAGTAAGTCAGTTATTGTATGCATTATTAAAGTGAATTTAATCAATCCTATTGATATTTTAAGCCTATAATTGATAAAGGACAAAGGAAATGAAGTGAAATTTGTTGAAAGAAAAGGACCTCTTTGGGGCTCAACATACCCCCACTGTAAAGCTTTTGCATGTCCTCATGCAATTAATCCATGTATTCTGAAACTTCTGTTAGGACATCTAACTTCCTTTTTCTGCTTTGCTTGATGTTTAGTGGCATCCTAGGCTTCCTTATGACCAATTTGAACCTCAGGTTTATAAGTGCCCTGCTCAACTTTTTATTTTTCTTCTTCAGCTTGTCACTAGCCTTGTACAATTTTTCCATTTGCAGAAAGAGAGTTGTGTTCATGTTACTCTTCAGCTTTACTTGTTCCCTTACGATTTCATTTTCATTTTTTATGTGCCTATTAAGTACTTCCAGTTCATATTTATCCCTTCTCAGCACTTCAATGGAAGACTCTTGTGGGCTAGGAGTTCTTCCTCTATTTTCTGAGGCTCTCTTTCCCAATGACTCAACATAATTATAGATTTGTTGTTGTGCTAGGTCTACCTCCGGAGTTCCTCTATCAAGATCCTCTTCGTACTGGTACTCAGGAGATCTATCAGTTGGTGTCTCTTCATCCTCAATATCTATGATTCCCGTTTGTTTAACCCTTGTTTTCTTTAATATGCCTCTAAGCCTATGGCTTCGTCTTAATTTAGATGGTCCCTCACCTCTCTCCTTGGCATACTTTCTTATTATCTTCTCCTTTTTAAGTTGTTTCTTAATTTCAGCCAATTTTTCAGAGATAATCTCCTCACTATCTTCTTGTATGGATTTACCAGTTTTAATTTCAACAGATTTGAAATTTTTCCTCTCCTACTTCTTGCAAGTTTGTCTTCAGATGGAGTTTCTTTAGGTTCTTCAAAGTGATTCCTCAAGAGGAACTCATCCCAATTGTCTCCCACCTTTCTCAAATGATGCTCAATTAGGATTTTAACTAGGCCATGGTGATACAAGGTGGTTTCTAAGAATTGAACCCTTTTTTTTACATTAGAAGCCATCCTCTTTAGGCTATGGAGTAAGAAAAAGGGTAAATTTATTTCTTCATCTAGGAAATGCATCATAAGCCGAATATGATAAACATATAGGGTGCCAAACCTTCCTTCACAAGTTATAAAATTTTGCAGAATTAACAACATATTTCGCCACTTATTCTTTAAGGCTGAACTAGGAATGCCTTTCTTGAAAACTGAGATATCCATACCTGGTGTTTTGAGCATCTACCTCCATGCCTCATTGTGAAATTCCTTTTTTTTGAACCATCGTTCACCTTGCCTTGGTAATTCTGCTGCTTCTGCAATGAAGGATTCTGTGATAGTGAACTTGACATCACCTATTTCAACTTCTGACCCGTTGAAGGACTGGGCAAATGTCTTGGTAACCTCCTTATGGAATCCATTGAAATTTTCCAAAAACTGTAGCCACCCCACCTGCTGTAACATTTCTCTAATCTGTGGGTAACCCTCTAGGTATTTTGTTCCGACTGGTTCGGATCTTACAATGAGTCCCATGGTTTCTTTTCTCAATCTTCAATTTATTTCTTCGTAACTGCTCTCCTATTCACGGTAAAAATGGCTGTAGAAGGTTGTTTTCACCCCAAAGATGACTTCTCTATTTTGCAGACAGGAATTGGTTGCAGAAAAATGACATGAAGTGATTATGGAATGAGTGAAATACGGTGAGGGTAAATTACATGAATAAATGAGTTTGAGAGCTGTCATGGAGTGAAAGACCGTGGAAAAATCTCGTGAGAATTTCAAAATCATCACTGAATACTTCGGGTTAGTGACGTGACCTAATAGGTCACTTCAAGTACTAACCATTAATTTTTAATAAATGATGATTTGATATGGTGGAATGGAAGGGATTTGTCCATGAATTTTATGATAGGCTTGATAGACTCGATCAATACGAATAATCAAAATAACTTTATGAAACATACATATAACTTAACCATACTATAAATTTCATAATCTGTTATCATAATAATTTCACAAGTTACCTTAGCCCTTCTTTTGATTTTTGTGGTTTTTAATATGCTTTGTCTTCCTTTGAAAATCATTGATCTTTCAGTCTTCATAATCCCTTTTATTTTGCTTGTTGACATAGGTGTGCAGGATCAATTTGCTGCTGAAAAAGTGGTTGCTGGATAGTTGCCTGCAGAATTTCTGGCTGCAGAATATACCTGTAGAAGCTTTGAAACATGAAATGAAATGATTTGAAACATTGATGGAGTGTAGTATGAAATGAAATAAACTGGATCATGAAATATGGTGGAATGGAGCATGAGTGAAGTGAAATATAATGGAATGAAATGGATCATAGATGTAAAGTGAAATGAAATATGAAAAGTGGCCTGCAACTTATGATTTGTAATACTCAATTGCAGAAAGAGATCAAATTTAAAAATCTGAAATGAAAATGAGGTGGACCATGGAATGGAGTGAATGAAATATGAATGAAGTGAGACATGATGAAGTGAAATGGATCATAAGTTGAATGGGCCTGCACTTATGATTTTATGATAGTTGCTTGCAGGAAAAGAACAAATTTGAAAAGCTAAAGTGTCAGAAGGATTCTGATTTTCACTTTATCTTTTCTGTATAAACATGCTAATCAGTGATTAGTTTTCATGTTTATACTTTATTTATTTATTTATTTTTTTCATGCATTTGAATTCAGAAAATTCAATTAAGTTGATGAAGAAGAAGAATTCTTCTTCATTAACTTCACATCACTGTTTTCCTGGAATCTCTTAACAAATTCTTCTCTTGAAAGTGGCTTATGATACAGCTTCAATCTATGACCATTTACAAGAAAAGTGACCTTCTCTTCATCTATTGTCCTGATTTTTATTGCTCCATTGTCAAAAATTTTCATAATTTCATATGGCCCAAGCCAATGTGTTTGGAATTTACCTTGAAATTCCTTGAACTTTGAATCAAACAAGAGGGCCCAGTCACTTTCTTTGAATTTCTTTTCCTTGATGTACTTATCATGCCATATAGTCCTTTGTTGCTGGACTATACTTGTTTTCTGGACTGCATCTTGTCTGATATCATCCAATTCATTAATTTGCTCCAATATATGCTTTTGTGCTTTTGTTAGATGAAGTCCTAGCTGAACTGCCATTTTAAAATTTTGAATCTGAAACTCTATGGGAAACAAAACTTGTTTTCCATAAACAAGTTCATAAGGGGTATGACCTGTTGTGCTTCTCCATGTAGTTCTATAGGCCCACAAGGCTTCAGGAAGCCTGTCTTCCCAATCTCTTCTATGTAAATGAATAGTCTTTGTTAGGATCCCTTCAATGACCTTATTAGTAGATTCCACTTGGGCATTTTATTGTGGATGATAGGGAGTAGATTTTCTGTGTTTGATTTTGTACCTCTCCACCATTTGTTCCACTAGCTTTGATGTGAATTGAGCTCCTTGATCTGTAACAATTTCTATTGGAACACCAAAATAAGTAAAAATATCCTCAAAAAGAGAATTAACTACAGATGCTTCAGTAGCAGAAAGTAATGGCTTGGCCTCTACCCACTTGGTCACATAATCAATGCAAACTAATATATATTTCTTTTGTCTTGATGGAGGACTAATAGGTCCTACAAAATATAAAGCCCATTTCTCAAAAGGTTAAATATGTACCTGAGGCTGCAATGGCATTTCACCCGAAGGGGAAGGTTTCCCTACCCTTTGGTACCTGTCACACCTTTTGACATACTCTTTAGCATATTTAAAAAGGGATGGCCAATAATATCCCAAATGAAGGATCTTATAAGATGTCCTTTTATCAGCGAAGTGTCCACCACAAGGCTCATCATGGCATGCCTTGAGGATCTCCGACATCTCATCTTCTCGAACACATCTCCTAATGATAAAGTCTGGACCTGTTTTGTATAACTCATTAGCAACCCATGAATATTTTGCACTGTCATAAATGATCTTTCTTTTGTCTCTTGCATTCATCATTGAAGGAAATTTCCCTGAAACTAAATAATTAGCAATGTCAACAAACCAAGGAGTTTGAGTAGAAATTGCAAAAAGATATTCATCAGGGAATTGATCTTCAACTAGAGTATTGTATTTAATGTTTTGGAGTCTAGATAGGAAATCAACTACTGTATTTTGTTTCCCAGGCCTATATAGAATGGTAATGTTGAATTCCTTTAAAAGCAATAACCATATTATGGCTCTGCCATTATTAATTGATTTGTTCATTAGATATTTAATTGCAGAGTGATCTATGTGAACAAAAGTTTCATAGCATGTTATATAGTGTCTGAATTTATTTATGGCATGAACAACAGCTAAGAACTATTTTTTAGTTACAGTATAATTTAACTCTGAAGGGTTCAAATTTTTACTTGTATAGTAGATGGCATAAGGAATCAAGTCTTTTTTTCCCAATACTGCTCCCAGAGCTATTTCCGAGGCATCTGTTGAAATATGAAAAGGTAATTTCCAGTTAGGTCCCCTTAAAATAGGTGCTTCAGAGATTTTTGTTTTCAGGGTCTCAAAGGCTAACTGCAATCAAGATTCCACTTGAATTCACAGTCCTTGGTAAGTAATTTGAAAAGTGGAGATGCTATCTTGGTAAAGTTTTCTATAAACCTTCGATAATATCCTGTAAATCCTAGAAAACTCCTAACATATTTTTGACAACTTGGACAGATAAGTTAGAGATGACTTCAACTTTTGACTCATCAACTCTAATCCCATCCCCTGAAATGTGATGCCCCAAAACAATTCCTTCAGTAAACATCATAAAACACTTCTCATGACTTAGTGAAAGATTTTCTTCTTTACATCTCTTTAAAACTTTTTCCAAATTTGCTAAGGCTTCTTCAAATGTGTTTCCATAGACTGTGAAATCATCCATATATACCTCTACACAATCATGTATTAAATCTGAAAATATTCCTAGTACTGCCCTTTGAAATGTTGCAGGTGCATTGCATAGTCAAAATGGCAATACTCGGTAAGCATAGATACCCCAAGGACAGGTAAATGTGGTTTTGTCTTGATCTTCAAGTCCTAATTGAATTTGGTTATAACCACTAAACCCATCTAAAAATGAGAAGTACTTTTTTCCAGCTAATGTCTCTAACACCTGATCTATGAAAGGTAGGGGAAAATGATCTTTAAGAGTAGCTTTATTTAATTCCTGGTAGTCAATACATACCCTCCATTTACCATTTTTCTCTGGCACAATTACCAAAGGAGAAACCCACTGACTATCTGAAATGGGATAGATAAAGTTGACATTTAACAATTTATGCAATTCTTATTTAACAAACTCCCTAGGATTTGGATTCATTCGTCTCTGAGGCTGTCTGATTGGTTTGAAATTTTCCTCTATATAGATGTGATGAGTGCAAGTCTTAGGGCTTATCCCTTTCATATCAGTGTACTCCCAAGCATATGCAGAAGAATGTCTCTGTAATATCTTGACTAGCTCTTCTTGTTGAGATTTCTCTAGGTTCTTGTTTATGTTTAAAGTTTTACCTGGAAATATCTCAATTGTAGAGTTGCCAAATTTATCCATGGAGTAAAGAGACATCTGTCTTGATGATAAAAAATCAATGTTGGATTCTTCTTGAAATTTTTCATGTTTGTATTCTGAAGAGGATTCAAAATTTTCTAAGGTATTCAAAATCTGGCTATCTTCACTAATTTTTGAAATTGTGAAGAGAGGTTGTAGGTCTTCTTCATCCTCAATCCATTGAGTATCATCTAATTCTGTAATTGTTTTTGTTGGAGGACACAAGGTAAATTTCTTGGTTGAACTACCATCAGAGATGTACATATCACCGGATCTACAACTAATGAAAGCATCAGCTGTAGCTAATCAAGATCTTCCTAATATAATAGGATTCCCTCCTAGATTATTCTTAGGAGTTAGGATCATAAAATCCACAGGATACTCCCAAGAATCTAGGGATACTGGAATGTCTTCTACTACCCCATCAGGTTTGATCACAGATCTGCCTGCTAATTGTGATAATGTGGGTGTAAAAAGAATATTAGGAAGTTTTAGTTTATCCATGATTTGTCTACTCATGATATTGATTTCTGCTCCTAAATCAATAAGTGTGTTTTGGATCTCAGTTCCATTGATGTGTATTTTAACAACTGGATTTCCTGGGTCTAGATACTTTGGAATAGCAATCTTACCCATCATGATATCTACTATTTTTCCCCGCCATTGAATTCCCTTTGTCTCTTATTATTTTTCCCTGCTTTCTTCATGCTCAACCCTTTATCGTTTTGCTAAGATTGGAATTTCCTTGATAGCTTGTAATAATGGGATCTTAATACAAACATTTCTCAGCTCATCTAGGAAATCATAATTAGGCACCATAATTTGTTTTTCTACACCCCTATCAACTTGTAATCTTTCTGGAAAGGGAGGTGTAGAGGTGGATGTTGATGGCTGATCTAATATAGGAGTTGAAATTATTGGTTCTTTTTGTTTTGTTTTTTCAATGTTTGGGGCTTGAAAAGATGTGTTCTCTTCAAGACTTTTATTTACCCGTAGAGAATCTTCCTCAGAATTGTTTTGCTCTTCTCTGATTACAGAAGGTTTCCTCTTTTCAAGTATTCTTCCAGACCTAGGTTGAACATCATTAAGGTCTAAAGGAGTAATCAAATAGGTTGGAAATTGTTGGCCTTCTATCATGTATGTGTTCTGAGGATTTTTATTGTTGGGGTTTGGTATGGGTTGGGCAGCTAACTGATTTGTTTTCTGAGGAAATGGTAATGGAAGTGGTGGATTTTGATGTTGTGGATTTTGAGGATTTTGTTGAGGATTTTGTTGAGGAGGGAAATGTGGATATGGTGGATAGGATGGTGGATATTGATAGTACTGAGAGTATCTTCCATAGGGATTTTGTGCTCCTTGTGGTCAATTTTGAGATTGATTTTGAAATTGGGGCCAAAGTTGCTGCCAAGAATTCCAATTTGGTGGGGGTTGATTATACAATTGATCATGGAATCCTTGTGCTTGAGGTCCTTGCTAAGGCCTTGTAGAGACAAAATTGAGAGATTTTGTGGAATTTGTAGGGGTTTCTTCTTGAAATAAAGCTTTAAGACCAGGAAGTGAAGGAAAAATCTTGGTCTCATGTTTTCTGAACAAATTACACAGGTCTCTACTATTTTTGCATCCAGAGGGCACTCTCTCAAGGCATGCTTCTTTCTACATTTGGGACAAAAGATTGCTAAGGCATCACATTCAAATTTTTTCTTGTTTTGTAACTTGAGGGTGTCTATTTGCTCACTAAGACTCCCTAAAATGTCAGATTTTAATTCATTAAGCATATTTCCTATTTCTGCCCTACTTACTGTCCCAGAAGCAGACTTACTTGCCCTTGCAAGAGCAGGGTCTCTTGGTCCTTTTACAGTTTTAGATTTCCCTCTTGAAAGGTTAATACATAATTAAACTATTTCAGGTAATGCGAGCTGAGATATATCCCCTTTTCCCATCATATTAAGGATATCTAACCATTCATCCCTAATTGTCTTCAACAAGAGAGCTTTCAAAGTATCTTGGTTTAAGTTTTCCATTTTTTCTCTTTTGATGTTGTAGTTGAACCTCTCTAAAAAATCTTCAAGATTTTCATCCTATTTTTGTAGCATTTTAAACACTTCCTCCTTATGGTTGACTGGCATACAGTAATCCAAATACCTCTCTAGAAATTCCTGTTTCATGTCTTCCCAGGTCCTAATAGAACTATTGATCAAACTCATAAACCATTTTAATGTTGCTCCTTTCAATGTTGAAGGGAATAGTTTAAGTTTTCGGGCATCTTGTAAGTAATCATAGGTTCTACATAGAACTTCAAATTCAAATAGGAAGGTTTCAGGATCTTCACTTTTGAGTCCATAAAAGTTTGGAAGGACAGAGGGTGAAATGTTTTTCATAGTTGCATTGGTTTCTTCATCTACTATAGGAAACCCAAAAGAGCTTCCCATTTCCTTTCTACCTCTTCCTCTGCCTCCTTCTTCACCTCTACCTCCTTCTCCTTCTGCACCTCTACCTCCTTCTCCTCTACCTCTACCTCTACCCCCTCCAAATAGTGTATGTTCTCCATTAAAGACTCCTCCTCCCCCTTCTTCTGCCATGGTTGATTCTCTTGTGGAAGTGGAAAAGTTTATGTCTCTAGCAGGGGTTCTTGAATATTCTTCTAGGACAGGTTCAGTGGATGAAGTGGAAGGTCTTTCTAATGGAATATCTGATCTTAAGTCTTCTGGAAGTCTATGATCAGTAAATAATGGGATGTGGGTTTGAGTTGGAGGTGTGCTGGCTCTTGGTCTTGATGGAACAAGTGGTGTTCTAGGAATCAAGCTTCTACTTCTTATGAATCTACCCCTTGAGTCTCTTTCTCTACGCATATCATTGTTTTTGGGAGGTAAGAAACAAGGCTACCTAGTTACACTTCCCCGGCAACGGCGCCAAAATTTCTAGTCAACTTAGTGTTCCTAAATTGATGTCATAAATTGTCAACCAGGGCTAGTAAACTGTTGAAGTGAAGTGCACTATATGTGCCTAGGTATCTTCTTCCTACTTCGTTGTGTTTAGTGTTTTTATAATGTTTTTGGTTTTTTGTTTTTGTGCTAAGAGGAAAATAACTAAATTGTTGGCAAAGAGAAATTATTGGTCACACTAAAACATAGAAAAATCTACTCTAAACTATGTATGGCACCTAAGAACAGAAAATGCTAATTCACCAATTGCAAAGCTTGACAAGGAAAGTAACTCATAACATTAACTCAGTCCAATTCATTTCATTAGAGGTATGTTGGAACAACTTGACAAAAAGATAAGTTTAATGCAATGAGGTTCTTCTAAGTAAACAACAACTTACAACATCACAGAGAAAATCTCATCCATGGTTAGAAATTTGTTGGAACACGTTAAGAAAAGATTATCTGCAACATAGTAAGGAACCCTATGCTAAATTAACTTTTGACACTAACATTAACCCATTCTGCAACTCAAAATGTTACTATTAAGCCTCATTCAAGGGTTAGAGATCTCTTGGAATAGATTTAGAAAAAAGGCTGTTTGTAAAATTATGAGAAATTGCAGAACAATCAAGACCTCAAAATGATATTAATAATTCTTGTCCATACGATGATGATATGCTAGCAGAGATTAAGAACAAGACCAGTTTGTAAATAATGAAGGCCTTTTTAATTCTAATTTAACAGGAATAGAATGCAATTAATAAAACTTGAAATGCAATGAACAGAACTGAACTAATACACAATTAGCCTTCGAAATACTACATCTCTATCTCATTCAGTGTTAGTGATATTTTGGAACAATTCATGAGAACAAGATTGACTGCACTATTAAATGTAAGTAAGCATAAAACATGAAGTTCAGAAAACTTCCTAAATTTGGAAGAAAACAGAGATAAAGTCACTTATCTATAAAATATGCACAAACCCTTTCGGACAGTAGGGGCCCTTCACCATTGGATTGGCACAAAAATCTCCTCAAGATTACTTCAGATCATGCATTAAAGTTTTACTTCTTTCATTAAAGGAGAACACTTCAAAAACAAAGTATTAAAGTCTTTTGAGAACTAACAACAAAACATCAACTAGCTAATAGTCTCTCGGTTCACCGAGTTATTTTTAGAAGAAACATACATAACTTCCACTCAGAAGAAATAGGGATAAGTGTATTTTTCAATTAAAATCGAATTAGAACTCCTGTTGAGGCCTCGTACTTTTTTGAAGACATCTGTAGAGTCCTTGTCCTGGTAGAAGTCTACTTCTTAGTTTTGGTTTCCTCCACGTGCATAACCACCTGTAGATTTTTTCTCAGACTTTGTAGAGGGCAAGGAATGATGTAGGTGAGTTCTGAAATTCAACCATATGTGTTTTTCCTTTAGGTGACACCTGTAACTTGTGTGAACATAAGGATAGTTGCAGAATATGCGACTAGCTACAGAATGGCTGCATTCTGTAGCTAAGTCTGATAAAAAATCACTATAACAAAAAAGCCATAAAAGTATAGCAAGTCAGTCATTGTATGCATTCTTAAAGTGAATTTAATCAGTCCTATTGATATTTTAAGCCTATAATTGATAAAGGACAAAGGAAATGAAGTGAAATTTGGTGAAAGAAAAGGACATCTTTGGGGCTCAACACCTTCCAGGAGTGGATTTTGAGATCTCGGTAGGTGCCATATTTGAGGCCACAAGTATCCTAGCTGTGGGTGAAAAATGGTTTAAAAAGGAAAATTGGAAAAATAATTTTAGAGCCATTTATCAAAAGAAGGTATAGAGGAGGCAACAAAACAATTTTTCCTTTCTCACACCTCAAGCAAAAATTTGCTTCCTTAATGTTGGTTATCATGAAATACTTCACCTGTGATGGGAGGTACTCCAGGCTCTATACCTATCATGTCAGACTCCTCATGCATTTCATAGGGGTTAAGGTACTAAACTTGCCTTACTATCTCTATAGGATCATTGAGAAAATGTCTTTTGTTGTCCAGAGAAGGAATCCCACACAACAAATGCATAGCTTTTTCCACCATTCCTTGATTAAGATGATGGTCTTACATCAGTTGGAGCAGCAGGGTATACATTGGGATGATTTCATAACCCATGAAGACTTTACAAGCCCACAACCTCCTCATCAACCAAATCTTCTTTCCTCATATCCACAAGTACCCTCACCACAGGAAAACTTCCCTTCCCCTCCTTCCCTTGGTGCATCAGGTGAAGAAAGAAGTGGAAATGAAGAATCACAAGAAGATCAGGGTGAAGGTGATGAAATCAATGAGGTAGAAACATAAATTAATGAAGAAGAGAAAGAGGGAAATAATTTTGAAGAGGACGGAGATGAACATGGCAGTGATGAAGACAAAAACAGTGAGCATTTGGGGGAAGGTAGTGATGGTAATGATACCAATGATTCAACCCAAAATGAAGAAAGTGATGATGCAAATGAAAAATGTGATGACCAAGAAGACATAGATGAAAAAGAAGAGGCTGATAGTAAAAAATACAGTGTACAAAACTTTGTCATCATGGAAGAAGATGTTGGAGGAAATGAAGATATTGAAGGTGAAAATGACATGAGCCTTGAAAGAGGAGAAACCAAAAATGAAAAAAAGGATAAATAAGAGGTAGACGAGGTAGAGTCCATGGAAAAAAATGATGAACAGGAAAATGATGGGGTAGAAGCAGAGTTTGAAGAAGAGGACAATGAAAAATAAAATGACACTGATAATACAGGCAGTGAGGAAAAAGACAACAAGGGAGAAAATCATTATAGTCATGACTGCTGTCATGATAGTCATGACACTAATCAACCTCCTAGTGAACATGATAATGACAAGAGTGCAGAAGATGATGAAGAGAAGGACCCTAGTGATGAACAAGACCAAAGTGAAGCAAGTATAGAGGCTGATGATCACATTGAAGACCAAGATGACAGTGCAAAGGGCAGTAAAGACGGTAATGATGATGATGGTGTTGAAGGTCAAGAAAGCAACAATCAAATAGATCATGGGATGACTGATGAGGATCATAGTGAAGGTGAAGGAGCTGATGACAACACCAAGGGTCACAACCATGATGAAAACACTTCCAAAACCACCATCACTCCTCTCACATGCACATACCACATAGGGCCAAGGCAAGTGTTTTTTGCCTCCAAAAGGAAAGGGGCCTTGCCATCTGCATCCATTCCAAGGCTTCGCAAGGGAAAGGAAAGATGGAAAAGGGTAAGTAGCAAGTAAAGGTGGAAGAGGAGGATCCTGAAGTAGAAAGGGAATTTGGACTTATCCATATAGAAAATGATGAAGAAAATGAAACAAGAATTTTAAACTCCCTCCTCCAAAACAAGAATGCACAAATAGAAGACCTAGAAGCCGAGTTAGAGAGTGCAAAGAATGCCATTCACTTCTATCAAATGTAAAGCAAGAAAATGAGTGCCCAAAAAGCCATCTATGAGGCTAGAGCACTCAAAGATCGGAAAGAAGCTCAAAGAGCACAAGTCAAACTAGAAGAATACATGGGACCATATGAAGAAAGTGAAGGTGAAGAGGAACAACCTAGGAAGAGGCCAAAGACCATGGGGCTAAGGAAAGCATTGGAAAAACAAAAGGAAGAGGAATCAACCCTAGCAGAGCAACTTTCTCTCACTGAACTCCTTGCTATGGAAATTGAACATGATCGGGAGTCATGGTTTGAGAGGGAAAAAATACATCTAGAGGCCAAGCTAAAGAAGAAAAATGAAGGCTTAGAGCTGCAAAGAAACATGACAAAGTATTATGCCAAGAAACACAAGCTTGTTTGTGCCAAACTGAAGGAAGCCTTCCATGAAGCCCAAACCCTAAAGGAGGAAAAAAAAGCATGATAGGCTTGGAGTTTCAGCTGAGGCTTCTCAACGGTTGTCCAAGACCCCTTAAGGGAGCTCTCCACCACTTTTGAGCAAATTTGGAGCATTTTTGGTTTTTTGAGAATTTTTAGGCTCATTAGCCTAAAAATAGCATTTTTAGCACTTACATCAAGTTTTTCCCAAAATTGATGTCCACCCCACTTCACACATTACCTTAAGGATCCATTAACCTTACTAGATTGGCCCTGCTATGCACTCTGATTTATTATTGGGACATTCATGACTTTTATTGACTCCATAGCCCAATGATTTAAGGACCTCTCACTCCACCTATTATACCTGTTCATATTACCCAACCAACAAAATGAACAAACCCTACACTTAAAAACTAGCTTAAAATCAACCATCTAAAAGCAAACAAGAATACTTCCTTTGAATTTAATAGAGAGAGTCCTCTCTGAGTCCAAGAAGGCTAGGTCCTAGGACTCCAAAGACTGGTTTCATGTTACCCTGTCATTTTCTCTACGAATCTGCCAAATCATGAGACCCTAACATAATGCTTTAAAAAATTCCTTATCACTACCAGAACCATCAAAGTAGGGCAGTTATCTTACCTCTAAGGAGATGCATCGAACGCTCTTTGTGATCTTGAGGCACCGTAGCGCAGATACGTCATGCAACCAATTCTGCCAATTTTCTATCTCGACATTTGAGTCTGAGAGACATGCATTGTATTTCTCCCAACACAACATGCCATTCGCTATAGGGTTGATCCAATCATCATCCCGTGCAGTCAATTTATAAATATGGTCAACATCCTCCTCTTCGTGCATTGACTCTGTATAGCATTCTCCTTTGGCTGGATCTAGGGGGACTATAACCTGCGTACCATCATTCTCGAAGATCATGCTCCTCCTTTTCAAGTTGATGATACCTCCCAAGTCAATAGCCCAATCCAGTCCTAAGAGTGCAGGGTAAGGGTCAGCATCATCTACAATCTCGATTAATTTGAAATCCACATAAACTTTAACTCCCGCAATGATCCATATTTTTATGTAGGAATGCAACAAAATACACATATAACTATAAACACAGAGATGCAACGGAAATAATGCTTCATTTTATTTAAAGAAAATGACTAAAATAAGCTTACAAACATATTGGAAGCAAGCTAGGGCACTGGAAGCGTATCTCTGAGAAGAGATGTGGCGTACGCGGGCCTCTGAGTTGTGCTACATTGAGGCTCGAAGGCCTATTACAGACATAATGGAAATAAATGATCCAGGGTACTGGTAGCGTATCCCTGACAAGAGATGTGATGGATACCAGCCCTTGAACTGTGTTACAATGAGGCTTGAGGGCCTATTTATTATGGAGAAATAATGGAGAACTCTAAACGTCCAAAAACCTAACCCTAGGAGATGAAGAACCAAAATTGTGGGCCTCGTTTGGATAAATTTGTGTTTCAACTTCCCAGGGACGTAACTTCAGCATACGAACTCCGTTTGACGCGTATGATACATCGCTAGAAATATATATTTGAGGAATACAATTGCTACTGCAAATGTTTATTGGATGCCCAAAAAATGTCGTTTAGGGCCTCAAAACGACTGCGGAAGTTCAGGACTCGAAAAACTGCTAAAAATAGTAAGTTGTGCTGAAACTTGAAAACAGAAAGAACTGATGGCGAGGGTTCAAATGGAATAGGTGGGCGGCCACTAATATCCACCTGGATCATTAATGCCCCAAAATGGCTTCGGGTGTGCAGGACCGGAAAACTTGCTAAAAATAGTAAGTTGTTGGAAGTGAAAAGCTGCAAGAATTGATGTCGCGGGTCCAAATGGAATAGGTGGGCGGAGCACAAGACTTCTGTGTATCTACCACAACCTTCGACAACCTGGTTAATGGAATGATCTTTTGCTGGTTAGCGATACACAGTTGGATGGTGGACCACTCCAATTTAGGTTCTCCCATTCTTTTTCATGTTTGTTTGGGTAGGAAATTGACATTAGATCCCAGATCCAGGATGATTTGGTCCATCTCATATTCCCCAATCTGCGCAGTCATACACATCTCCCGACCAATCCTTTTTTTTCTCTTATAAATCTTATTCACATATTTAACCTTCATTTGGGGGGCATCCCTTTTTGCGCAGCTATTTATCAATTCTTGGATATTCTCCATCGCCTTCTGGTTGCGTAGTAACTTCATAAATTCCTGAAGGAATGGATTAAGTGCTTCATTTGCCTTCGAATCTATAGAAGTCCTTGAGGTGGATGCTTCATCTTTATCAATGTCCTTCCTAGCTTCAATGAAGGTCTCTTTCTCCTTCTGCAGGTCCAGGCTCTCCTTTTTTTCAGAGGCCTTTCTAATTAGTGGTTTAGCCGCAACTTCTTCCCCAGCTCCTCTAGTGGCAATGCCACTGAGCGTAATTACATTGACACTGGGCCCATCATTGAGTGGTTCTACCTTAACCTGTTGTATATTTTGTGTTGGCATCTGATGTTTCTCTTTCATATTTGCTATTAGCACAAGACAATATTCAATTACATGATCGAACTGTACGCAATACCTGCAGAATTGGCACGCAGGGTTCCGACAGTCCCTTGCATAATGTCCAACGTCCCCATAGTTGTAGAAAATTAGTTGCCCTCTTCCTCAACATGCGCCTCCGCTTCTCCCTCCTCCCCATCCTCTTGCCGGAGAACCTCCTCTCCCAGAGGGAGATATTGGTGACAAAGGGTCAGCCTGCACCCTGTATAGGTTTCCCCTATCTATCATTAGGTCGACTGTTCGGAAGTTGTTCTCGTCGTGGCCCACTAACGAGCAGAATCTGCACCATTGTTTCTTTAGTTCTAGGACATAGGTGGCTAATCGTGGGCAATGGTATGTATCATGTCTTCGTGCTACCCGACAGTCAATGCACCATAGTGTGGGGGTACTTGGTCCGACCATGTCTCTAGGGCATAGTGGACTTGGTACCCCAACCTGCATATAATCTGACATCAGAGGGCACTGATCCTTAGTGTGGCCTGATACACTGCAACGTATGCACCAAAAATCCGTGCTAGCTTCTTTACCTCAATCCCTTTGAAAATTCTGAATTTCTAAGTGCATCACCTCTAGCTGGCTTTGGATCTGCAGTGCCCCAAATTGAGCATCATCCCTTGGAGCAACTTCTAGCTTCATGGAAATCTCCAGGGCCTCTTCCTATGAATCAATCTTTTGATGGCCCATAGGTCCACGTAGATATGGTAATAACATGGCGATAAACCAATCCTTATGTTGTTTGTCCTCATAGAAAAATCCTCCATCACTGATGACTTTCTTCAGTCGCTGGTCAACCTCCCAAACAGACTCCGTAGGTCCCTGCTTAATATCTATCAACTCTACTACGCATTGAGAATAGGAATTAGGCTTTCGGAACTACTGCATTAGGGCATCCTTAATGTCCTGTATCGTAGGATTCACATGTTGACCAATGTATCCCATGAGCCAATCCAGAGCCCGTCCTTCAAAGTATATTGATATATGTGCTCTTTTTACAACATCATTATTAACATTCTGCGCTGTCCATACTGAATCTTCCACGAACCAGAACTGATCCATATCCTCGTCCCCCACACCTTTGAAGGTGGGTAACTTCATGTGCGCAACCATATTGTCTGAAGGTGGTGGCGGAGGTGGGGTAGGATAATTCTAACCTTTGCGCGAGTTTGATGGTGGCGTAGTCAGGGGAGTGGTCTCTATGTGCGTACCCCTGCCTCTGTTTAGATCAGGTGGATCCCTTAGAGGACTGTACACTGATCTATCCCCTTCTTGATTAACCTGATAGTATTTACCGCTTCGAGTCGTGCTTCCGCTCTGATTGGAGGTCATTCACTCAGTGTGACTGCACAAGACACCCTTTTCACACAATAATATCTTAATCAGTAACGAAAATGTTTGCAATAACTTACCCCTAAATCCATTGTAAAACCTTCGCTCTGCTTCAAAATAAGGCACAAATTGATCGACTACAAAATCGGTTACAAATCCACCCAACACACTATCAACTTGGTGATCTACAGTCTATGTGATATTTTTATCAGTCTTCTCCAACTTTAGTATCAACTCAGGGGTCCACTGTGTGACTTAATCGTCTTTCCAATAGGTTTGGAACTCTGCTAACCTCACCAGCCACTCCTGTAGTTCATGTACGAAGGTTATGAAGAATATTTTGTGTACCTTTGTAAAAATGTACTTGTTCTTCCACTCTTCGGTAGATAACTTCCTACTTCTATTTTATCTTAGGGAAAATTCCTAAATATTCTTTTCAAACCAGTCCTCAAGTTCAGGCTTCAAAGGCTAGCAATGACCCCGTGGCATTACCCACTCTATCTCTCAAAATGCTCCCGGTCCTAGCAACAGAACCATTTGTTGGTTTGAGGGGTTGTGACCTAGGTTCATATTTAAGGTTTTACCAACAAACCCTTGTACTACTGTTCCTTTGGAAATGACCTTCTTGCGCAGGTCAAGGTCTCACCCGAAGTAGTATGGGAGGGTTCTGTAACTAGGTTTCCGCACCCTGAGAGAGAGAAAGTTAATTAAAGTGGGTCCCTTCAGAATTGCACTGGAGAAGCCCTAACCTGGAAACCCTTAACAATATATTTGTCGGAATGACTTGTGCGAAGCTCATAAACCATAAGTTAACTTGTAATTAGAGGTAATAAGGAAAAAAAAACCAGATCTAAGCATTCATTATCCTTCTAAATCATCACATCCACGTGTGCATCAACTAATAATAGTGTTCAATAAACAGACATAATTTCAGATATCACAAATAACACAACACAAATATACTCAACTATCAGAAAAATGGTCTTCTCATTCATTAATGTTCATATTCCACTTACAAACTCTTTACCAGCTCAAGCACACAGCTAACGGGGTCTGCACACAGTAGGACATAGGGTCTCCGCGCACACAGCCAACAGGAGCCCTTATCTAGACACACAATAGATATCACTGATCCAATACTCGTATCGAGAATTAATCCAAACTTAAAATTACTTCTAGACCCGATTTATCCATCTATTTATACTATATTGGCCTGCACTACTCTATGGTCCGCAAACCGTGGTTTTCAGACCCTTGGTCTACCCTTTGACCCATTACAGTTCATTAGGGGCTTTGACCCACCCCAAAGCCCCTGCACTAGATTAAACTATTACAAAATTGCACCAAAATTGCGGTTAGAGGACCCCACTCCAACAATCCTCTGTTGGCGACTGATCTTAATTTGTGTGTCTATGATCTAATAAAATATGGTATGTTCAATGAAATTTGGGTTGATATCTATCAGTTTCAGTTGCTCTACGATTTCTGATGTGTCCAACAAAGGTGGATAGTTTATGGTCAAAGGAGTTACACATTGAAAATTGGGTGTAGGCCTAAGAAAGGGGGAATACTTAGTTTGAAAATGTGTCTCCCACATCCTTGTTGATGGCGTAAGGTCCATAAAAGAGTGGCCAAAGCTTTCAATGGGCCCTTGCAAGGGGTTCTGCATGAAAATGTAACAGAACCTTGTATCCCACCTAAACCTTATGTGGCACCCAATGATGATCATGGCATTTTTTTCACTTAGAATTTTATTTTTCCAAGATATCATGGACCTATTGGAAGATGTGATGAATTAATTCAATAAAATTAGTAGTTTTTTCGGCTTGAGATTGAACAAATGAAAATTCAACCTATGTAGTTGCAAATTCCAGTGCAACAATGATGTGACCCAATGGTTGAAATCCCATGCCCACCTAGAAGGTGCTATGTCCATTTGATTAATGAATAAATATATTAGCCTTATGGCTTAAGGCTACTAAAAAGGTTCAAGGTTAGTGGCTGAAGGTGTCTAGTGAAATAATTAGGGCAGATATGCTTGGAGTTTTACATGCACAAAATATGCACGATCATTTTCTTTCCAACCTTTCTATGGCCATCAGTATGGGCGTGGAACGTAGTTTATTTGGTGAGATGGTTGTCCATAAATGACCAGGGGGTCAATCATAAAGTTCTTATGAACCTAATATCTCAATATACTATGATGGTTCGTGGGATCAGAAAATGTACCTATACCCGTTAGAATAAAATCTTGGTAGTCACTTTCGACTGTGATATTCTTCCTATAGGAAGTTATATTTTCCAACTTGGAAAATATATCAACAACCACAAACATAGACTCATTACCTTTCTTGGTAGTAGGAAGGCTAGAAATATAGTGCATCAATATGGATTCTAAAGGCTGGCTAGGAGTAGGCAGAGGAGTGTAGAGGCCTTGTTTCTTAATGGTTGGTTTGGAAATGGCGCAGGAAAATCAGGACCTGATATACTTGCCAACATCCTATCGAAGTTTTGGTCAATAAAAACACTTCTGCATTAATACCACTATTTTCTCCACACCAAATTGCTTTGCTACTATATTGTAATGCTCACCCCAGATTAGGTTGGCACGCTTCTTGAAGGAGCAAAAAGGCATCCTAGGTAGCTTAATAGTGCATATTGGAGGTGGAAGTATGAAAATTTCTTTCTTGCCATCAACATATGATATGTGTTAGGGAATTACGAGTCACTATTGTATAGGTGTGGCTAGCCAGAGGTCTTTTTCCCATAAGAGTTGATAATTGTGGTTAGTGAAACAACCAAGGGTCAAATGTGGTAGTATGCAACATGATTGGTGTTACCCTTGTTTTATCTTATGTTCAAATGAAATTGTTGCATGTATGTGGAACAATTCTAATAGAAGTCATTCTGTAACCTCCCTTGTTCATGCATAAATTGAACACATCTGTAATTAGTGTGGATGATCATCTCGTTTCCCAAAAAATAATGTTTCCATTTCCAAAATTCTTACAAGATGGAATCCACCTCCTAAATAGGTGGGGTATCTACAACCAATATCAAATAGTGTTTCACTATGATAAGCCATCTGATGTCCTTATTGAATGAGTACTGCACCAATAACACAATCAAAGGAATTTGCCTCGATCTCAAATTGATGTTGCAGGTTTGTTAGGGTGAGGAATGGTGAAGAGAAAATGTAGTATTTCAACTCATGAGTTTCATTCTGTTGTGATTCAAACCAAAAAAACATTGCTTTTTCTCCACCCTTGGTTACTTTACTTAAGGGCCAAGAAATATAAGATAACCGCAACCCGAACCTTCTGTAGAAGTTAACAATTCCCAAGAAGTTATGAAGCCCTCTTAGAGTTGTCAGGGTCAGCCAATATTGAATGACTTGGATCTTTGTTTTATCCACATGCATTCCTTAATCATAAATAATGTAGCCCAAGTGTTGGATCTTGTCCATGCCGAAAGAACATTTTTCCAAGTTAGAAAATATCTTGTGCTACCGCAGAGTGTTGAGGACCTATTTAATATGCTACAAGGGTTATTCCCATATATTGTTGAATATGAGGACATCATCTAGATATAAAACCAAAAACCAGTTGGTGAAAGGACACAAGATATCATCCATCATCCTCATGAAATTCACTAGGGATTTTTTCAAACAAAAAGGCATGATCTACCATTCAAAAAGACCCTCCTTGGACTTGAAAGAAACATTCCACACATTAATTGGTTCTATTGGGAATTTGTGTTATCATAATTAAAATAAATCTTACTAAAGTACTTTCCCCCCTTGAGGTTGTCAAGAAGGTCGTCAATTCATGGAATAAAATACCGATTCTTTGACTGTAATTTTGTTCGGGGCCCAATAATCAAAGTAGAGTCACTAGGTCCCATCTTTCAATTGCACGAGTACAAGTGGGCTCCCATGAGATGGGGAACTTGGTCAGATGTTCCCTTTTTGGAGTAGCTATTGAATATGTTGCTTGATTTCCACATTCTCTAGGGAGAATGAAGGTAGATTGGCCCATTAGGTAGTGGTGCACTAGGGGTCAGGTCGATTGAGTGCTTGACTTGAAATTGTAGAGGTACCCATGGGTGAGGATATGTCTCTATACTCTTCAATGATATTATTCACTTTTCACTACTGCTTGGGGAAGCCCTTTGTGGAGGCCATGTATGTGGCCACAATATTCCCATTAATTTTAGATACAATTAAGAGGAAGATAAATTTACTGGTTCAAGAGATGATGTTACTACATTTCTTAGCAGAGATTACAGAAATGGAAATAGGCAGGGAAACCTTTGGTAATTTTTATTTTTGTCTATAAAAAATAATGATACCAATATTAGGTGTAGAATCATACAAAACATGTCGCTTAGATATGGTTGGCCTAATAGAATATCAGAAAATTCAAGGGGAGCAACATCACACAATACATTGTCGATGAAAGGCTTGATTATTTAGGGTAGATAAAATTATTGGTTGACGTGGAGATCTCACCCTTGTTGTATCCACGAGATGGTGTATGGATGTGGGTGTGACATTTTTGTTATGTCCAACCACTTAATGAACTCTACTGAGATGAATTTATTTTGTATTCTTCTATTGACAATGAAACATAATGGTTAACTCTTCACCCACATTTGTGAGTGGAATAGCTGTTAACATTTTTTGGGTCTTCAAGCTCACTTTGCTAGACCTTGGCAGTTCCAATAGTGGCACTAGGTTTTGTGTCAATGATTTGTTTTCCCTTGTCTAGATTTGGTTCATAATCAAAACTAACACCTAATTCTAAATATTTTAGCTTATCCACTAGCAACTGCTTTGCATGACATTCATTGGTGTCATGAGTGGGGCTCTTGTGGAACTTGCACCCTTTCCCATTTCCTTCTTTGTCTTCCCAGTACCATTGTTTGTTTGTGGCTTCGATGGGTTGTCTTGGTGTGGTTCAACCTAGATTTTTCCTTTGTTCCATGTTTTGAGGATTCCCTTGCTCTGTTTATGTTGTTAAGGGTTTGTTGGGTATGTGTTATATTATTTCCATGACTAGTCATGTGTGGGGGGGTCACAGGGGGGGCGATAGCCCCCTTTGTACATTGCGACGAGCGCAGAAGGGGGTGGTAGCACCCCGAGAAAATTTTTTTGGACCATATTTTTCGGTGGGCGGACCCGCCCATGGTTTTGTGCATGGGTTTGCACATGGTCTTGGGGCATGATGGTTTTCATCCCCTGGTATTTTGTAGATCCGGTCAAGGGAACTACAGTTATGTTCTAATCTAGGGTTAATGGATTGGGGTTTATGTATGCTTCAACATGTATATATATGCATTGTAACACTAAAAGGAATATAATGAAAAAATCAAGCTAGTCGTCCCAAATTAGGTTCGAGGGGAAAATCTCTGTGCATATCTGTTTTATGTTTTATTCTCTTGCTATTGTTTATTTTTTGTTTTAAAGATTCATTTGCAGATAATTTCTGTACAGGGTTAAAACCTACATTTGGTATCAGAGTTGTTTCGGCTTCAAGGGGACGCCTTTGATGCTAAGGGGTTTTTTTTCTCGAGCCTGAGGTAGACCCTGTTCAGTGGGAGATCTGCGGGATCGATTCTTGCGGTGAAAGAAGATGGCGAGTGGTGGGAAGATAAATATCGAGAAATTTAATGGTCAGAGTTTTGAGTTGTGGAAGCTCAAGATGGAGGATCTGTTGGTGGATAAAGATCAGTGGATCGCGGTAGATCCAGGTTCTAAACCAACGACAATGTTAGATGAAGACTGGAAGAAGCTGGATCAGAAGACAAAGAGCACAATACAGTTGTGTGTCTCAGATTCAATATTTTTTAATGTACCTGGGGAAGCTACAGCGAAGACCTTGTGGGACAAGCTAGGGAATTTGTACCAATCTAAGTCTCTGGTGAATAAATTGTTCCTGCATAAAATCTGTATAACCTGAGGATGAAGGATGGAGACTCGGTGACAGAGCATCTGAATGCCTTCAATACTGTGGTAAGCCAACTATCATATGTTTATATTAAAATCTTAGATGAAGATAAGTGCATCAGTTTGTTGTGTTCTCTACCAGATTTGTGGGAGAGTCTGGTTATTGCAATAGGTAGCAATACACCTACCTTGAATTTTGATGACATTGTCTCAGCCTTGCTGTCAGAGGAAATGAGACGGAGAATTATGGAGGGTCAGAATGGACATTCCTTATCTGTACAAAGAAGGTCCTAGAAAAAAAAAAAGAATAATGTTTTGAGTGGGAGATCTAAATCTCTTGAAAATTTTGTAAAGGTGTGCTGGAAATGTGGAAAGGAAGGGCACTACAAAAAGGACTGCAGATCTAAAGCTCCTGAGAATGGAAAGGGATCTGATGATGCTCCTTCTGAAGAGGCAAAAACCACCTCGGATGAAGGTGGGGATGTGTATTTGGCTTCTTCTTCAAATACACATGTAGACCATGAGTCATGGTTGATTGACTCGGGTGCATCCTTTCACTTCACTCCCCATAGGGAGTGGTTCTGCGAGTATGAGAAATATGATGGTGGGGATGTCTTCTTAGGGGATGATAGGAAGGCCAGAATCATCAGACGTGGAAAAGTTAAGCTGAAGCTGCAAGGTGGAAGGATTAGAACACTTCCCGGTGTTCTCCACATTCCTACATTGGCCATAAATCTGATTTCTGTAAGCAAGATGGACGATGCAGGTGTAAAAACAATGTTCGAGAAAGATACCTGTAAGATGGTTTGGGGAGCACTGGTATTAATGCGGGGAGTTTGGATTGGAACTCTGTACAAGCTTCAGGGCAGCACTGTTATTGATGGGTGCAACAGTTCTGTGGTTCCCGAAAGTGGAGCAGAAATCCTAGTGGTCTCTAGAGAAAAGACCATGCTATGGCATCAAAGGCTTGGACATATTGGAGAAAAGGGCCTTTAGATACTGCATGGAAATGGTATGGTAGAAGGTATGTCTAATAGCTCTATGGAATTCAATTTATGTGAACATTGTGTATATGGGAATCAAAATCGGGTGAGTTTTCCTTCTGGTGCTAAGAGGGGGAACAAGATATTAGAGCTTGTGCACAGTGATGTGTTTGGACCTGTGTCGGTTCCATCACTGGGTAAGTCTATGTACTATGTTTCATTCATAGATGACTTCTCAAGGAATACATGGATATATTTCTTGAGGAAGAAATCTGAAGTCTTTGACAGATTCAAAGAATTTAAGGCTCTAGTGGAAAACCAGACAGAGAAGAAGATAAAGGTGCTGAGGACAAATAATGGCGGGGAGTTCTGCAAGAAGGAATTTGAAGAGTTTTGTAAGAAATGTGGTATAGCATGGCAAAAGACTACTCCATACACACCTCAACAAAACAAAGTTGCAGAAAGAATGAACAGAACGCTGTTGGAAAAGGCAAGAAGCATGCTTAGTGGTATCCGGTTAAAACAATAATTCTGGGCAGAGGAAATGGAGATTGCATGTTACTTGGTTAATAGATCACCTTCATCAAGGTTGGAGGATAAGACTCCACATGAGGTATGGACCTGTAAGAAACCCTCTCTTTCATATCTGAGGGTATTTGGATGCGATGCATATGTACATGTTCCAAAGGAGAAAAGGACCAAGTTTGATAATAAATCTGAAAGGTGCATCTTTATTGGGTATAAGGATGGTTTAAAGGGTTACAAGCTTTGGAACCCGGAAACAAGGAAGGTTGTGTACAGCTGAGAAGCGGTGTTTAGAGAGGTGAAATATGTTGTTAAACATGAATTCCTACCAAAGGAACCTGAGAAGACATAGTTTGAGCTAAAGGAGGATGAATCAGACTCTACAATAGAAGAAGACTCAGAAGAGGAAGAGCCATAAACTCCAGCTGTGAGAAGATCAGTTCGGTAAATAAGACAACCAGAAAGGTATAGTCCATCTGCTTTCTACTCAAGTTTTGCCTTAACTATAACTGATGATGATTCCAAAACTGTCAGGGAGGCAGTAGATTTAGAGGATGGAAAAATTTGGAAGGAGACCATGGTTGATGAAATGACATCCTTGCATAAAAATGAGGCATGGGATCTGGTGGAGTTGCCTGCTGGAAGGAAGCCCATCGAGAGAAAATGGGTGTTTAAGAAGAAGATGAATGTAGAAGGCAAGGTGGAGAAATACAAAGCTCGATTCCCAGGTGCTGATAATTTATTTTGGTGATATTTTTTCTCCTGTTGCCAAGGTTACTTCTATTAGACTACTTTTATTTGTTGCTGCTGCATTTGATTTTGAGGTAGAATAGATGGATGTGAAGACATCATTTCTTCACGGGGATCTGGAAGAGGAGATATACATGAAGCAACCTAAAGGCTTTATGGTGAAGGGTAAGAAAGACCTAGTATGCAGGTTAAATAAGTCTATGTATGGGTTGAAACAATCACCAAGGATGTGGTATCAGAAATTTGATACCTATATACGGGGACTTGGCTTCACCAAAAGCAAGGAGGATCACTATGTTTATTTTAAATTAATTGGTGACTGTGTTATTTATTCGGTCTTGTATGTGGATGATATGTTTTTGATTGGAAATGACAAAGAAATTATCCAATATTTGAAGACCCAACTGTTCTCCAAATTCGACATGAAGGATCTTGGTGCTACAAACTATATTTTGGGCATGGAAATTAAGAGAGATCGGGCAAAGAGGAAGCTCTGGTTAAACCATAGGAAGTATGTCGAGACTATATTGCAGAGGTTCAATATGCAGGATAGTAAACCGGTGAATGTTCTGATTTCTGTAGGTGTAAAGATGTTTGCTGAACAATGTCCCAAGACAAAATAAGAAGAGGAGGATATGTCCCATGTTCCATATGCAAGTGAAGTGGGTAGCTTGATTTATGCAATGGTTTATACTAGACCAAAAATTGCACATGCAGTGGGAGTATTGAGCAGGTTTATTTCAAACCTAGGGAAGGAGCATTGGAAAATAGTGAAGCGGGTTTTCAGATATTTGCGTGGCACTAATGATTATGGCTTGTGATACCAGGGAAGACCAGGATTGGAAAGAGTGTTGGACATTCATGGTTTTTTTGATTCAGACTGGGTTGGAGATCTGGCCCAAAGAAGATCTACAAGTGGGTATGAGTTTAGCCTATTTTGAGGTGCAGTCAGTTGGATGAGTAAAAGATAGTCTGTAGTGGCTCTTTCAATTACAGAGGCATAATACATGGCAACCACTCATGCAAGCAAGGAATCAGTTTGGTTGCAGACATTGTGTTCAAGTATGGGGTTGGTGCAACGAGCTATAAGGATAGACTGTGATAGCCAAAGTGCAATTTTCTTGGCTAAGAATCCTGCTTATCATTCAAAGACAAAGCACATTGATGTTCAATATCACTTTGTGAGAGATATGGTTGAGGATAAAAGGGTGTTGTTGGTAAAGGTGGACACTTTGAAGAATGTTGCAGATGCATTGACGAAGTATATGAGCACTCAAAAGTTCTCTTGGTGTAGAGAAACAATGGGTGTTGTAGAGCTGGGATAATGACTATGCTCTCCTGTGGCCCCCTGCGGAAAGAAAAAAACAAGTGGGAGAATGTTGGATATGTGATATATTATTTCCACGACTAGTCGCATGCTGGGTGCAGCAGGGGGGTCTGGGGCAACGCCCTGGGGAAAAAATTTTAGACCCTATTTTTCGGTGGGTAGACCCGCCCATGGTTTTGGGCATGATGGTTTTCAGCCCCTGGTATTTTGGAGATTCGGTCAAGGGAACTACGATTATGTTCTAATATAGGGTTAATGGATTGGGGTTTATGTATGCTTTGACATGTATATATATGTGTTGTAACACTAAAAGGAATATAATGAAAAATCAAGCTAGTCGTCCTGATTTGGGATCCAGGGGAAAATCTCTGTGTATATCTGTTTTATGTTTTATGCTCTCGCTATTGTTTATTTTCTGTTTTTAAGATTTGGTTGCAGATAATTTTTGTACAGGGTTATAACTTACAGGGTTCACACATCCGAAGTCTTGCTTCTTCTATTTAAACTTCTGCTCATTTTTTAAAACATATCGATATGTTGAACGATGCAAGGAGATGTACATGAAATCAATTTTTGTCTGGATGTATATGTGCATACAACCACAATGCTTGAGTACTAGATGTCACTTAGAGTCTTTGATACCCAACTTGGTGCACAAGGTATGAAAGGTATTTGTGAAGTCTTACACTGCTTAGTCCCTTTCCTGTCGTAGTGTGGTCCATCTCATGTATTGGTATTTATATCTCCCAACATGGTAATATTGTTCCTTAACAAAATATCTAAAAGAGTTTGAATTGGGAGTGACTACAAATAATGGGGATTCCTCCATGCCCCTTTTCTCACAGTAATTTTTCCACCAATCCTTGACATGGGGAGTGACCTTAAGAAGTGTAAAGGTAATATTTTCTCTGTCGAAAAAAATGTGGATTGAAAAAATACCCTTCTAGCAAATTTAACCATTTGTCTAGAGCATCTACGTCTATCTGACCTTAAAATATAGTAATATACAAATTTAACTTATACCTTAAAAGGAGAGGCGCCTCCAAAGTGGCCACTTGATGAATATGCATTTCCTATTGGCATCCATCAAAGGATCTAGGAAAATTTTTTCATCATCTATTTTCTTTATCACTTGAGGGCTTCTTTGAGCAATAATTTAATATTATCTCCCGCTCCATTGTCTTTCTCTTATTCCACCATGGGAGGTTTTTAGGGTTGGAAAATATGATATTGCAAGGGCTTAAGTAGTTCAAGTCCCAAATCCTTAAACCCATACCTCATTGGAGACATGCACAAAAAAGCTGAGAAAAATTAGAGCTATATGATACCACTATTCCAAGTTTACGAAGGGAACTAAATGAAATACATATTAATTAACCAAAAGCATATAGATACAATGAAAATATACTTAAACTAAATAATTGAAAATTTTGAAATTTGTATAAAAATAGAAATAAATAAAACAATTTCGAATAATGATAACTTATCTCTGAGAAGATATAGATTATCTGTGAGGGATATGCGCCTTCCTGAACAGTATTAAAATGAGGCTCAAAGGAATTTTTATTATAAAGAATCAATAGTAAAACCATAAATATAAAAAAACCTAACCCTAGGAGGTAAAGTGCCAAAGGAATGATGGAAAGGCCTATCAAAGGAGAACATTTTATGATTTATATAATCCCATTTCCCGAAAAAATGTCGTATAGGGCCTCAAAATGGTTTTGAAAGTTTAGGATCTAAAAAATACTAAAAATAGAAAATGATAAAATATGAAATTGTGTTATTATCTAGGTGGAATAGGTGGGTGGCAACCGATATCCACCTGTATCAGTCCTCCTCCATTAGGAAGCAATGGTCTCCACTACATTGAGTGCCTCCATCAAATGAGGAAACCTGCGTCAAACTTGGTCCCTGGTGAGGTACTTTCCTTGGTGCAGAAGCTAGCCCACTTTAACAACCTGATACAATTGGATCCTTTGTTGGCGAGCGCTCCTAGGTTGTGTGTCCATGATCTAAACAACCATGGTCTGTTCAAATAAATTTGGGTTGAGCTCTATTGGTTTGAGGTGCTCTGTGATTTCTAATCTGTCTAAAATAGGTGGATAGTATGGCCAAAGGAAATCCACATTGAACACTAGATGTAGGCCATGGAAGGGGGGAATACTTAGTTAGAAAGTATTTCCCCCACAACCTTGGTGATGGTGTGAGTTCCAAAGCAGAGTCATTGGAGCTTTCTGTTATCACCAAATTGATCTTGATTGGCTGCTCATCAATCAACTCAATGTAACTCTTTCAAACCACTTCTAACTGAAGATTAGCCTCTTCAGTTTGAGAGGGATCTCTCAAAGGGGGGTTTATGATTTTTAATAAAGATAATACTAGATGGCTAACTCTATGAATTGTCACTTGCTTTTGTGTGATTGTTGGTTGAAAAATGAAGGCTTGCTTCCATTGGGCTATGGAGTCAATCATCAATTCTCTTAGTAACAATGGTTCTTCACATGGAAGCTGAGGCAGATAGAGGTTTTTAACAAAGATAATTCTTACACATAACTTAAGGAAAACACATTAATCTCACCCCTAAAGGAATTCAGAGCATAATATTATGAATTCTGAGTAATTAGAGATAAAATCCACTACAAGTGATTAGAAATAAAAATAGAGAGAAATAACACATCAAAAACCTCATGAGAATCTCAGGTCTGGGAGTAGAATGTCACTGTATATTACTGATAATGGATAAAACATACCAGAAAAAATTTGGTGCAATATTCCCCAACCCTTTGCTCTTCGATGTTTATTCTATAAATAAGCATTCTTTACAATGTAGATGAACTGCCCAGTTGGCTAGATCTTCGAATTCTACTCTGACACCTATCATAACTGAAACCACTAACTTCAAACAGAAAAAGGAAAACTATCCTTAAAGAAAACAAACTCCTAATAGGACTCTATCTCCTCTTTATTACATTTGGTTCTCCTAACAGTGAGGGGCATTTTTGCATCCAGATCTGTAAGAGATCTGTGTTTTTATGCAGAGATCTATCATAGATATGATTTATGAATAAAATAAGCTTCAGTCTTCAGAAATTTACGCTGAAGACTTTTCTGTTCCATTATAGTGCTGCAGCTCCTCAATATTGAGGGATTCTTCATGTAATTTACTGTATTTCTCATGCAAAGTTCTATGGCCATGTATTATATGTGTTTCACTGATGTTCATACTCCATATTCACTAAACCCTTCAGAAAATTACGATCTTGTGCTTCAACAAATTTCTGCATACTCCAGGTCATGGGAAATCAGGGGTTTCTAGCCTAGTTAGGGAAGGAGGAACTATTTAACATAGAAAAACACATTTTTTTTTTGCTAAAATTTGACATGGGAGTCCCTCATAACCCTAGCTATCAGATCCAACCACTTTCCCACCTTATTTTTACGCAGATCTCTAAATGCATTCGTTTTAGTGCCTAAATCATCACTTTTCCCCACCTTTTGGTATATAAAACACTGCATAAAGTTGATGCTGAACATTTTATGGAAGGTTAAGTGATTTTACATCTATTATAAGGAATATTTTTGTAGCTACACATTGGTAATAACTCAGATTATTCCCAATAGTGTAGCTGTTCCAATTTTGGAACATTACACCTTATCAACTCTTCTAACACTAAAAAATTTATTAGAAAATGATGAGAAATAGATGTCTCACTTCCTTTTGTCTTGATTTGAACCTTATCTGAGATTTTTCCTAGACTTTTGTATATAAAAAAGAGGCAATTCAAGTGACCTCTTACCCACAAAATGCAGAAGAAGTTTGATATGATAGGAGTAGACCATGTGAAATCTTCCTTCACAGGTAAAATAATTTTGAATGACCATCAACATCTTTTCATAATTTTCCTTCATGAAACTCCTAGGGATAGCATTTGTCAAATCAATTTAACTGTGTTCTTGCTTGATGAACTCTTTGCAATCCTGCATTGTCAATTTGATACCTTTAAACCACTGTTCACCTCCTATAGGGATTCCTGTAGCTGATGAGATACTCTCTGGTGTCACTGTAAGGTTCAAAATTCCAAACTTTGAAGCTGTTCCTATGAAGCTGGTGGAAAAATCCTTTGAAACCTGTAAATGAAAGCCCTGCAACCTCTGACAGAATTGCAAGCAACCAGTTCTTCTGAAAACCTCCATGGAAATAGGGTCTTCATTGAGTAAATTCATATCCATGGGCTCATACCTATGAAAATGGCCACCCTTATTTTTTTTCCTTTTTGCAACCATGGATGCTTTATAGTCTTCACTACCTCACTTGTTGATGACACCTGCAAAGTTCAAATTCGCCAGCAACCTGCTTGGCTCGATGAAGCAGCTCTCTAGGGATCAAATCACATGAAAGGATAAATCATAATATGACAAAAGGCTAATTGAGGTAAGGTTTAATGGTTTAAATGACAACTCAAGCTTCAATCATGACACATAAAAGCCCAAAATGGTAATGATGACATCAAAACATGGGTATGTACATTTGAATTTATCATAACAACCTTGAATGACCTCTACCCTTACTACTCTAATTAGGAAATGACACCTCATACAATTATGAAAATTCAGGTTAAAAAACTGATTTTCGTAGCGAAATTAGTTAAGCCTATGACAGATTCGCTACAAAACTATTAGGCAGCTTCGTAGCGAAAACTGCTATTTTCTCATGTAAAACGATACGAAAATCTGAAAAAGTGATAGATGTGCCCTTTTGATTTTGAATGCATGGGAAATGACAACTGACACCATATGTGATTGATTTGACATTAAATGGCATAAATGAAGGTGATGCTAAACTTAGGATAGGCTAAAAAATGCAAAACTTTTTCTATACCGCATTAAAACAGCTTAGGAGACCTTATCCATTTGGTGAGTGTCCTATATGACCCTATCAAGAAATGTATCACAACTTAATGAGTGATAAAAATTTCAATGGGCCCCTGCAAGCCATTCCTTATGCAAATTTAACCAACCATATCTCCTAGATAAAACTTATGTGGCACCCGGTGATGATCATGGTGTTGTTTGTACTTAGCATTGGCTTTTCCAAGTTATCATAGACCTACTAGTGGATGTGATGAATTGTTAAATACATTTGGTAACTTTGTCGACTTCAGATTGAACATGTGAAAATTCAACCTTTTTAGTTGCAAAGGGTAGCGCGACATCAATGGGACCCAATGGTTGAAATCCTAGGCCCACATGGAATGGGTTGTGTCTAGTTGAGTTGTGGATAGCTCTATTGTAGCTGTGATGAATATAAGGGATAGTCTCATCCCATGTGCATGTATGCTTGGAGTGGTACATGTGCACAATCATCCTATTGATGAACATTGTCTTTCCATCAGTCTAGGGGCGAAATTTAGTTGATTTGGTGAGATGGGTGTCCATCAATGACAAGAGGGTTGAACATAATGGGCTTAGAAACTTGCTATCATGATTTGATATGATGGTTTGCGGGATCCCAATATGTACCCATACCCATTCAAAGAAAATCTTGTCCATGGCTTCTGTGTGATACTCTTCTTACATGTAGTCAGAATGGTCATCTTCGAAAATTTATCAATGACCATAAACACGTAGTCATTACCATTCTTAGTAGTAGCGAGGCCAGAAATATGCTCCATCGATATGGATTCCCAAGGCAGGCTAGGAGGAGGCAAAGAAGTGTACAAACATTACTTCTTAATAGTTGGTTTGGAAATGGCATCGGTGGTGCAGGACCTGATATACTTTGTCAACATCATGTTGAAGTTTCGGCCAATAAAAATACTTCTTTGGTATTATCACTATTTTATCCACACCAAAGTGCCTTGCTACTTGTTTGTAGTGTGTATATTATTTTTACACGTTCATTTGAAGGAACAAACGACATCCTAGATAGCATAAAAATGCATCTTGGAGGTGGAAGTATGGAAATTTCTTTCGTGCCATCAACATATGGTATGTGGTAGTGAATTTCGAGTCACTTTTGTATAGTTGTGGCGAACCAAAGGTATCGTGCCCACAAGAATTGAGAAATATGGTTAGTACAACAACCAGGGGTCAACTAAGGTATTCTGCGACATGATTGGTGCTACCCTCTTATATTTGATGTTTAAATGAATTTTTTTTAGGTATGAATACCATTTCCGATGGTGTTTGTTTTTTAACCTCCCTTGTGTTTGTGTAAATTGAAGAGATCTATGGTCCACATGGATCATAATATCCTTCCTTATAATATATTGTTTCCATTTCAAGAAGGCTTGCATGATTAAATACATCTGCTTATCATAGATGGGGTATCTATAGATAGTATGAGAGAGTGTTTCACTACGATAAGCCACCAAATATCGTTTCTGAATGTGTATTGCACCAATAGAATAACTAGAGGAATATGTATCGATATCAAATGGTTGTTGTAATTTTGGTAGGGTGAGGAAGAGTGAAAATTAAGGGGGGTGTTTCAACTCATTGAACACCTTTTGTTGTGATTCAAAACCAAATTTTTTTCTTTTACTCTTCCCTTTGTTACTTCTCTTAAGGGCCAATCAATATAAGAGATCCCCAACATGAAGTTTCTATAGATGTCAGCAAGGCCCAAGAAGACACAAATATCTATTAGAGTCTTCAATAATGAATTGGATATTGGTTGGATGCACATGCACTCCTTTCTCATCAATAATGTAGCCCATGTATTGGACCTTGTGCATGTTGAAAGAAATTTTTTCCAAGTTAGCACATATATTTTTCTCCTGCAACGAGAGGAGGACCCGTTGAATATGCTATAAGTGTTCTCCCCAAATATTTCTGTTGATGAGGATATCATCCAGATATACAACCATGGATAAGTTCATGAAAGTCTATAAGATATCATCCATCATCCTCATGAAAGTTGATGGGTAATTTATTAGATCAAAAGGCATGATCAACCATTCAAAAAGACCCTCCTTCGACTTGAAATAAATATTTCACACATTAGTTGGTTATACTAGCACTTGTTGGTAGCCAAACTTCAAATCAATCTTACTAAAGTACTTGGCCCTCTTGAGTTCGTCAAGAAGGTTTTCAATCTAGGGAATCAGGTATTGATTCCTAATTGTGATTTTTTCTAGGGCCCAATAATCAATGAAAAGTCATTGAGTCCCATATTTATTTTGCAAAAGTACAATTAGGCTTCTATAAGGTGAGGAACTTGCTCATATTTTCCATTTTTGGAGTAGATCTTGATTTTTTCACTTAATTTTCTCATTCTCTAGGAGATATCAATGATAGATTAGCCCACAGGGTAGTGGTGCATCAGGGGTTAGGTCAATTGAGTGTTTTACCTAAGAGAGCAGAGGTACCTCCATGGGTGAAGAGAATTTGTATCTATAATCTTCCATGATCTTATTCACTTATTGCTACTAATTGGAGGATCCCTGTGTGGAGGCCATGGATGTGGCCAAAATATGCCCATTGCTTTGAGAGAGAATTAGGAGGAAGAAAATTTTCCCAGTCTAAGAGATTGTCTTACGATATTGATTAACAAAGATTAAATAAATGGTAGTAGGCAGGGCTACCTCTAGTATTTTTTATAGTTGTCTACCCAAAGTAGTAATAACACTACGAGGTCTAGACTCATATATAACATGTCACTTCTAGAAATATGGTTTTCCTAACCTAAAATCACAAAATTCAAGGGGAAAAAAATCACACAATACCTTGTTCATGAAGGGATTGATTTTATAGGGCATGCATCATTATTGGTTGATGCAAATATGTCTTTCTTGGTGGAGCCACCAGATGGTGTATGGATGCAGGTGTGGAATTATTGATAGGTCCAAATGCTTAGTGAAATATGTTGAGATGAGGTTATTTTGACTCATGCTATAAAAATTGAAACATAGTGTAGCACCCTTCATCACATTTGTGAGTGGAAGAGGTGTTCACCTTCCTTTGGGTCTTCAGGCTCACTTTTCTTGACCCTTACTGTGGCAACATTGGCACTAGATTCTGTGTCAATGATATTTTTTTGGTTGTCCAAGTTTGGTTCAAAGTAAGAACCTGCATATTATTATGATTATTTTAGCTTTACCACCAACTACTACTTTGTGTGACATTCAATGGTGTTGTGAGTGGGGCTCAGTGGAACTCACACCACTTTCCCATGTCCTTCTTCATCTTGCTAGTACCATTCTTTGTTTGCAGCTTCGATGGGTTGACTTGGGATGGTACAACCTCACTCTATCCTTTGTTTTATGGTTTGGGGATTCCCTTGACCAGATTTTGATATGAATTCTTTGTAGGTCCAAAGTCTTGGTTCTTCTATTTAAACTTCTTCTTAATTTTAGCAGCATGTTAGTATGTTATGCCAAGCGAGGAGATGTCCAGAAAATCCGCTTCCTTTTCTATGTACCTGTGAAAAAAGGAAGGATACTTGAGCACACAATTTTTCCTAGTCTTTGATACCAAGATTGGTGCATAGGGTATGAAATATATTTGTGAACTCTAGCAATGCTTGGTATCTATCCTTTCATAGTGTGGTACATCTCATGTACTATTCTACATATCTTCCAACAAGGTAATGTTGTTACTTAAAAAAAAATATATATAAAAGTGTCCCAAATGGTTGCGATTGAAAATAGTGGGGATTTATCTGTGGCCCTTTTCTCACAACAAGTTTTCCACCAGTCCTTAACACGAGGAGTGGCCTTAACGAGTGCAAATGAAACATTTTGTTTGTCAGAAAATTTGTGGACTGAAAAATACCCTTCTAGGATATTTAACCATTTTTATAGAGCATCTATATCTATCTAACATTAAAATAAAGAAATATAAAATTAACTTGTACCTTAAAGGGGGTGGAGCCTCAAGAGTGGCCACTTAATGAAGTCACATCACTTATTGGCATCCGTCGAAGTATCTCAAAAAAATAATCCAGGATCTTGTTCCTTTTTCACCCAAGGGATTCTTCGAGCGACATTTTAATTGGTTTTCCAATTCCTTTTATTTCTTTTCTTCCCCCGTGGGAGGTTTTTTAGGTCAGCATTGATGATATTGAAAAGGATCAAGTATTTCGAGTCCCAACTCCTTATACCCCGTCCTCATTGGGGACATGCACAAAAAAATAGAGAAAGAGCATACCACTCTTATACCACTGATAAAATTTTATGAAGGATATGAAATAAAATACATAGTAGTTAACCAAAAACACAAAGATATAGTGAAACTTGAATTCAATTAAATAATGGAAAATGTTGAAAACTATATACAAATAGAATAAAATAAAACTAGCTCGAATGGTGGTCGCTTATCTTCGAGAAGGGATGTGACGACTACATGCCTTTCTGAATTGTATTACAAGGAGGATTAGATGCCTTTTTATCATGAAGAATATATAATAAAACCATAAATATCTAAAAATATAACCCTAGGAGATGAAGTGCCAAAGGCTTATTGGCCTAGATGGGGTAATTTGGAATGTTAACTTTTGGGGGTTGTAACTTTGGCATATGAGCTCCATTTGGTGTGGAAAATAGCCTATTAGAAAGTTCTATCCTAGGAGTAGAATTTGTTTTACTTTTGACACCAATTTCAGATTTTCATTAGCGTGTTTCCCTAAAAAAAATCGTTTATGACCTAAAAACGGCTCCAGAAGTTCAGAACCTAAAAACTGCAAAAAATAAAAACTTCTAAAATAGGAAACTCTGATATGAACTAGGTGGAATAAGTTGGTGATCATTGATATCCACTTGGGTTATACCTCCCCCAGTCTGAATTATTGGTTTCCATTACATTGAGTACCTTCATTAGATGAAGAAACCTATGCTAAACTTGGTCCTTGGTGAGCCACTTGCCTTGGTGTAGAAGCTGGCTCACTTTAACAACTCGATATAACTAGATACTCTGTTAGTGAGTTATATTAAGATGTGTCTCAATGATTTGATAAAATATATAATTTTCAATGCCATCTAGGTTGAGCTATATCAATGTCATTTTCTATGCGATTTTTAATGTGTCCAACAAATGTGGATAATATGGCTGAAGGTTGTCCACATTGAGCACTGGGTGTAGGCTTAGGAATGGGGGAATACTTACTCAAAAAGTGTTGTCCCCCACATCCTTGGTGATGGTGTAAGGTCCATAGTGGAGTGGTAAGAAATTTTGATGGGCCTGTGCAAGGCGTTCCTTCTACGAATGTAGCCAAACCTTGTCTCCCAACTTGAACTTATGTGGCACTTAGTGTTGATCATGGAATTGTTTGCACTTAGCATTGGATTTTTCCAAGATATCATGGACATGCTGGATAATTTGTTGAATTAATTCAATAAAACTGGTATCTTTGTTGGCTTCCAATTGAACATGTGAAAATTCAACCTGTGTATTTGCAAAGGACGATGCTACATCCTTGAAACCCAATGGTTGAAATCCCATGCCCATCTGGAAGGGGTTGTGGGGAGTTTAGCTCAAGATAGGTCTATTGTAGCTATTATAAATAAAAGGGAGACTCTCACCCCATGTGCATGGATTCTTGGAGTTGTACATGCACAAAATGTGCATGATCATCTTGTTTATGACCTCTGTGTGGCCACCAGTCTTGGGTTGGAAGGAAGTTGATTTGGTGAGTTGGGTGTGCATCAATGACGAGAGGGTCGAATAGTATGTGCATAGAAACCTACTATCTTGATATGATATTATGGTCTATAGTATCCTAAAAGGTACCCATACCCATTCAAAATAAATCTTGGCAACAACTTCTACTGTGATACTCTTCTTTTAGGTAGTTAGATGATCCGGATTTATGCAGGAACACAACAGAATACAAATATAACCATAAGCACAAAGATGCAGCGGAAATAATGCTTCATTTTATTAATAAAACAAATGACTGAAATGAAAATCTAGGGCACTGGTAGGCATATCTCTGAGAAGAGATGTGGCAGCGATAGACCTCTGAACTGTGTTACAATGATACATAATGGTAATGAGCAAGCGAGGGCACTGATAGCGTATCTCTGAGAAGAGATGTGATGGCTATAGACCTCCCCACTGTGTTACAATACAGAAATGATGAAAATATATGAGCTAGGGTACCGGCAACGCTTATCTCTGAGAAGATATGTTTCGGCTACCAACCCCTGAACTGTGTTATAGAACTAAAATGATGGGAACAAACGAGCTAGGGAACTGGTAGCGCTTATCTCTAAGAAGAGATGTGTTAGCTCCCAGCCCCCTGAACTGTGTTACAATGAGGCTTGAAGGCCTATTTATTTTTGAGAAACAATGTAAAACCCGAAACGTCCAAAAACCTAACCCTAGGATATGAAGCGCCAAAACTGTGGGCCTCATTTGGGTAACTTAGTGTTTCAACTTCCTAGGGGCGTAACTTTGGCATCCGATCTCCGTTTGATACGCTCAATAGCTCGTTAGAAATATCTGTCCGAGGAATACAACTTTTGGTGTGAGAAACATTGGTCCATAGACCCATGTTGCTCCTCGTTTTCCCAAAAAGCATCCTTTAGGGCCTCAAAACAGCTCTAGAAGTTCAAGACCCGAAAAAGTGCTATAAATATTAAGTTGTGCTGAAACTTACAAACTAAAATAACTGATGGTGGGGGTTCAATTGGACTCGGTGGGTGGCCACCAATATCCACCTGGATCATTAAGTCCCCAAAACGGTTCCAGGAGTGTAGGACCTGAAAACCTGCTAAAAATAGTAAGCTGTGCTGAAGCTGAAAAATTGAAAGAATTGATGCTGCGGGTCCAAATGGAATAGGTGGGTGGCCACTGATATCCACTTGTATCATTCCTCCCTCCTTAGGAAGAAATGGTCTCCATTGTGTTAAGTTCCTCCATGGGGGGGGGGGGGGAATTCTGCTGAACTATTGGATTTGTCCAGGATGTCGCGGACCTGTTGGTGAGCGTGCTGGATGTAGATCTGCCATTGGTGGGCAGCCATTGAAGGACATGTGAAAATATATCCATCATCACGTTCCTTTGTTTCTCGAGGGCCTCCTCGAGAAATTTTTTGAAAGGATCTCTTGCTCCCTCGTCTTTCTTTCCTTCTACCATGGGGGGTCGTCGGGGTTGTGTGGTTGAACTCCTTATACCTTGGCCGTGTTGGGGAAATGAAAAGAAAAACAGAGAAAGAGCAGACCACTCTGATACCACTGATCCAGATTTATGCAGGAACGCAACAGAATACAGATATAACCATAAGCACTGAGATGCAGCGGAAATAATGATTCATTTTACTAATAAAACAAATGACTGAAATGAATAGCTAGGGTGCTGGTAGGCATGTCTCTGAGAAGATATGTGGTGGCTACAGGCCTCTGAACTATGTGACAATGATACATAATGGTAATGAGCAAGCGAGGGCACTGGTAGCGTCTCTCTGAGAAGAGATGTGATGGTTACAGACCTCCCCACTGTGTTACAATACAGACATGATGGAAATATATGAGCTAGGGTACTGGCAATGCTTATCTCTGAGCAGAGATGTGTCAGCTACCAGCCCCTGAACTATGTTACAGAACTAAAATGATGGGAACAAACTAGCTAGGGCACTGGTAGCGCTTATCTCTGAGAAGAGATGTGTCAGCTCCCAACCCCCTGAAATGTATTACAATGAGGCTCGAAGGCCTATTTATTGTTGAGAAATAATGTAAAACCAAAAACGTCCAAAAACCTAACCCTAGGAGATGAAGCGCCAAAATTGTGGGCCTCGTTTGGGTAACTTGGTGTTTTAACTTCCCGGGGGCATAACTTTGGCATTCGATCTCCATTTGACGCGCTCAATAGCTCGTTAGAAAGATCTTTCCAAGGACTACAACTTTTGGTGTGAGCAACATTGGTCCATGGACACATGTTGCTCCCCTTTTCCCAAAAAGCGTTGTTTAGGGCCTCAAAACAACTCCAGAAGTTCAGGACCCGAAATAATGCTATAAATAGTAAGTTGTGTTGAAACTTACAAACTGAAATAACTAATGGTGGGGGTTCAAATGGACTCGGTGGGTGGCCACCAATATCCACCTGGATCATTAAGTCCCCAAAACGGCTCTGAGAGTGCAGGACCTGAAAACTTGCTAAAAATAGTAAGCTGTGGTGAAGCTGAAAAACTCAAAGAATTGATGCTGTGGGTCCAAAAGGAATAGGTGGGTAGCCACCGATATCCACCTGGATCATCGGAATGGCCATCTTGGAAAATTTATCAATGACCAAAAACACATAGTCGTTACTATGCGTGGTAGTAGGAGGGCTATACATATAGTCCATCAAGATAGATTCCCTATGACAACTAGGAGTATGCATATGATTTCACAAGACTTGACATATATTCCATTGAGATGGATTCGCAAGGCTGGATAAGAGTAGGTAAATGATTGTATATGTATTTTTTCTTAATCGTTCATTTGGTAATGACGCAAGTGATGTAAGACCTAATATACTTTCGAACATCCTTGTTAGTATGAATCCTTTGTCGAAGTGTACGAAAAAAGACCACTTTAGCTACGCATAACTAATAGCCCTAACATCAAATATGGCTGCCAATATCTTCAGATCTACAGTTAGTTGATCAAGGCAAGAGCTGCAAAAACCAGATCTATGCATAGAAAGACATTAAGCAGTAAAAAGAAGGTTTTGCTCCATATATCCAATAGACAAGACAAGAACAATTTTTGAAAGAATTTTTTGTATTAAGGGCACCTGGGAGGAAAACAAGAAGATTTTTCCAATTCTCCTCAATGGGATGGGTTCTTGGAAGTCCTCAGCACTTCAGATCTAGCATTTCTCTCTCCTGTTGGTGTAGAAAACCCAGACAAAGATAGAACTCAAAGGGAGCTCACACAGCAAATAATGGAAAATATGACAATGATAATGGCTCAAAGTCATACCAAGAGTTTAGATCCAGAGTGATCTAATAGGCAACAAAAGGTGAAGAATGGTAGGAAAAACCCTCCTATTTATAACAAAATATTGGGTCATTATAGATCTTGGTGCATGATTAAAATAACATTAACCAAATCTAGATCCACCTTTTATGGAATATTTTATTATACTTGTTGGAGGGAAAAAGTATTTGACTTGGGTCAAATCCCTTTATTTGTGAATAATAAATAAATAAATGATTTATTTATCATTTTAAGGAAGTGGTTGAAGGATAAACAAATAAATAATGATTTATTTAATTATTTATGGGTGATTTAGTCATATTTAACAAGGAATATTATTTAAATAAGATTTAAATAATTATTCCTAGAAAATAATAGGATAAATAAAGATTTATCTAATTAATTTCCTTGTTTTGGGTTAAACATGACCAGGAAAATCAAACAAATATAGGTTTGTTTAATATTTCCTTTTGGGGTTTCCTGTTTAGACCATAAATAACCTAATAAATGTGTTTTATTAAGTTATTTTACATAGTGAAAGAAATTTTACTTAGGGTAAATTGGTATTACATGGTGTACTTGGGTCCATCTAATGATAGTAGGTTAGATGACCAAAAAATGGTGTAACAATCCTACCAAAGTTTTATAAAATTAAAGTACTTCTATAGTACTGCTTCTATTTTCTTCACACCAAAGTTTCCTACAAATCGATGCAATGTTCCTCCCATATCATCTTGGCATGCTCATTTTAAGGAACACAGAGGAGTCCTAGGTAATATAACAATGCATCCTGGAGATGGAAGTCTAGAACTTACTTTCTTGCCATCAAAATTTGGTATGTGATGGAGAATTCTGAGTCACTTTTGTATAGTTGTGGCCAGCCATAGGTCTCATTTAGACAAGAGTTGAGAACTATGGTTATTTCCACAACCAAGGGTCAACTAAGGAAGTATACGACATGATTGGTGCTACCCTTATTATGTTTTATGTTCAAATTAGATTTTTGCAGGTATATGGACAATTTATGATGGAAGTCATTATGTAGCCTCCCTTTTGTTTGCATAAATTTAATAGGACTATGATCAGTGTGGATGATCATCTCCTTCCCCACAATATAATGTTTCCATTGCTAGCATCCCTACATAATGAAATACATATCCTTATCATAGTTGGGGTATCTTTAAATTGTACAAGAGGGTGTTTCACTATGATAAGCCACTATATGTCCTTGTTGAATGAGTATTTCACCAATAGTATAGTAGGAGGAATCTATCTCAATATCAAATGACTATTTTAGGTTTGGCAAGGTGAGGACTGGTGTAGAGTAAAGGCAATGTTTCACCTCATTTAGTGCCTTTTTTTTTTCATTTGGATCAAAAGATATTTTATTTTTCTTTGCCCTTGGTTACTAGAATTAAGTGCCAAGCAATATAAGAGAAACCTAACATGAACCTTAGGTAGAAGTTATAAAGACTAATAAAAAGATTTTTTAGAGTCTCCAGGGCCAACCAATATCGAATTACTTAGATCTTGGCTGAATCCACATGCACTATGTTGAGATTTGTAATATCCCCAAAAGGGATTTCTCAGTAAGACATGCCTGAAAAATGAAATTTTCAGGGATGTATGATTCAGCTATCATAAAATATGTTTAAAAACACTCATAAACCAATTACAAGTACTGCAACAATCTTTACTCAGCTTTTATTCTAAAAAAGGTGAGGAAAAGCAGCTTTTTAGGCCCTAAAATGACTGTATTCAGAAATATGCGTAAAAATAAGGGTCATGGCTCTAGGATATGTTATATTAGGTCAAGATAGATTCACATGCCTAATTTCAGCAAAAAAAAATGTGTTTTCTACGTTAAACAGATCCTCCATTCCCGACTAGGCTTAAAATTGTTGATTTCCCATGACTTGGAGTATGCAGAAATTTGCTGAAGCATAGAGAGCGTATTTTCTGAAGGGTTTGGTGAGTTTATGTAGAGATAATAGTATGACAAGATTAGAATATGAGTCAAAGGTCTTACATTAGAAAATATAGATCTATACTTGAAGAAAATGCCTCAAAACCAAGCTTTATGACACAAGAAGTAGAGGATGAACCAGACAACGTAATTTTCAAAAATATGAAGCAGTGTTTCATTAAGTTTAAAATATATAACATAATAGAGTACAAAAATATAGATCTAAATGGGATCTATATGCAAAAATGACTTTTAAGTACATTCCCCTTAGGGATCTCAGCTGATAATGAAGGACACTGAATAGATCTGAGATCTACACCATGGATCTGTAGTAAAATTCAGAAATTTCTGAAGAATATATCACACATCAAGGTGAGGAATGGTGTAGATTAAAGGCGATGTTTCACCTCATTTAGTGCCTTTTGTTGTGATTTGGATCAAAAGATATTTTATTTTTCTCTGCCCTTGGTTACTAGAATTAAGTGCCAAGAAATATAAGAGAACCCTAACATGAACCTTAGGTAGAAGTTATAAAGACTAATACAAAGCTTTTTTAGAGTCTCCAGGGCCAACCAATATCGAATGACTTAGATCTTGGCTGAATCCACATGCACTATGTTGAGATTTGTAATATCCCCAAAAGGGATTGCTCAGCAAGACATGCCTAAAAAATGAAATTTTCAGGTATGTGTGCTTTAGATATCATTAAATGTGTTTAAAAACACTCAGAAACCAATTCCAAGTACTGCAGCAACCTTTACTCAGCTTTTATTCTAAAAAAGGTGAGGAAAAGCAACTTTTTAGGCCCTAAAATGGCTGTATTCAGAAATATGCGTAAAAATAAGGGTCATGGCTCTGGGATATGTTAGATTAGGTCAAGAGAGATTCACATGCCTAATTTCAGCCAAAAAAAAATGTGTTTTGCTACATTAAACAGATCCTCCATTCTCGACTAGGCTTAAAATTGCTGATTTCCCATGACTTGGAGTATGTAGAAATTTGCAGAAGCATAGAGAGTTTATTTTATAAAGGGTTTGGTGATTTTATGCAGAGATAATAGTATGAAAATCTGAGAATATGATTCAAATTTCTTACATTAGAAAATACAAATCTATACTTGAAGAAAAGGCCTCAAAATCAAACTTTATGACACAAGAAGTAGAGGATGAACCAGACAGCATAATTTTCAAAAATATGAAGCAGTGTTTCATTAATTTTCAGATATATAACATAAAATATTACAAAAATATATATCTAAATGGGATCTATATGCAAAAATGACTTTTAAGTACATTCCCCTTGGGGATCTCAACTGATAATGAAGGACACTGAATAGATCTGAGGTCTACACCATGGATCTGCAGTAAAATTCAGAAATTTCTGAAGAATATATCACACATCAGATTAGATTTGAAATAGGACATGGATTGGTTGGCCAATCCATATATCACCTCAGTGAAGGAAAGGAGCCCTTTCACCGAAGATCTCTCCTCCAAACTTCTAGCAAATAAACACTGCCACTCTGCCTGCAAAATAACGTATTTTCTGAAGCTAACTATGTAGATGAGGTGATGCACACTTTGGCCTCATGCCAAGATAATAATTTGAAGCTCAAAATAGCTATTGCACTCCTGCCAGTGAATTAGATGACTTCCCCACTAAGAAGATGCAATAGAACTCTTCAGATCTGAATAGATCTGATTCCACTTGCTGAAGCTCTCTAAATATTGAAGCCCTAATCAGGATTTACGCTATCAAGGGAGCTGAAGCTTGGCCAATGCCAGATAGTGGACCAATGCATCACAATCTCCTCCAAGAGACCCTCAAGGAAGGAAGAGGAATTCCTAAACAGGAAATTCCTCTCTCTCTAGCTAAATAGCCAAGAGAGTTTGAGTTGCTCAAGCAATCTCAAAATTGAAATATCATCAAAAACCTTTTCCTTGAGCCTTCTCCTTCCTTTTATAAGATGAGGATGTGCCAAACCTAAACCACCTTGAATCACTTAACCCTTTTCACATGTGGTCCTCCTTCTAGAATTGCGCTATCCCTTTAGGAGATACATTGAACCTAGACAGAGTTGTAGATTTGGTCCTATTGACCCAGTCAAATAGCTCAAACCTGTTTCACACACAAGTGTATTTTATGTAACTAGCTCAGATATAGATTTTTTCACATTGAGCATTGATTTATTCATTGATCTAAGGAGTTTTACATGTCCTCCATTAGTCATTTATTCACAAATGGAAAATAAAACAAAATTTGAATATTCCTATTAGCTAGGGCTAATTAGGAATATTACAGTCCTCCCCTCCCAAATGTTGCTTGTCCTCAAGCAACTGCAAGGATAGAACTAAGGATGTCCCCTCCTCCTACTGTAGCATCCACATATGATGATCTCCCCCAAATAATGAGATGCTGTGTCAACAATGAATCTCCATATTGCCTCTCCCAAGCATGCAAATTAGCTGAATAGCTATCATCATGAATAAGTAGAGTACTGAAGAAGGCAATAAGGTGCTGCCTAGGGGCTCCCTTGAGGCATGGGATCTGAAATGTATTGGGAAACAACATTCCCATGTGGATCCTCCATCCCCAAGCAATCATCCACACAAAATGAGTCACCTCCCAACATGGCAACTCCCAAAAATGTTCCTCCACCTTGAGCTCCCGCAAAATAGGTGGGCTGAAAATCTGCACATGGTAGACAAGATAGCCTACCCCACACTGTTCTCCTCTCCACTTAAGATAAGTGTAGAGTGCAAACTGATCTTGGACTGCAAGGATATTGCCCTCAAGTGGCAACATGAAGATTAGATCTACAAGGATCCTCCCTCCAACGCTGTAAAACCAGTCAGCCCAAAATTTTCCATATGTGATGGATAGAAGGGTATGATCATAAGGTATTCCATCACACACATGGCCCACCTCCAAGAGAAATAAGAGTTTGTTCATGGTGGCCACAACTCTTCCCATGTTCCCATTAGAACATGTATTGCAGAAAATGTGGGAACCTACTTCCCAAAAGGACACATCCAAACCATGTGCCTCACTCCACATCATGTCTCCCATCAAGATAAAAGCAATACCAGCAATTGAGAACATGATTATCATCATCATGAAGGAAATATTGAAGGTCCTATGTGATGCAAGAGAGTACCAACAATTCCCCAAGTCTTCACAACGCAGTTTTACAAACTGCTGCTTAAGAAGAATACATGGAAAATTGTTTCTTGTTACATGGTTAATCATATGAATCAAATGAACATACATGTAAGAAAAACATCTTTTCCCAAGGCCACATAAGAGATGACTATCTCCATCATATAATTTGGCCCACTGTAGATCATGGAGCTCAATGAATAGCTTGCCCAATTGTGGAGCAATGCACTGCCAAAAGATAGTAAGAGGATGCAAGCAAAAGATCTCACCATATGTTGGAAGAAAGAAGATACATGGACCCATGAATGAATCCTCAATAATAGTTTGGCACACTCCCATGAAGGGGAATGAACCAAGTGCTGCATGAAAGTTCTTCTCATCATGCTTGGAAACCCAAGTTAAGAAAAGCACACCACAGTAATAGATGTCTCCATCTACCACTTCATATTCTTCACCTCCTCTTTGCTCACCATGTGCATCGAATGAGAAGTGATCCTGGGAATACTCCATCAATAAATCCCAGCTCCAAAGTGACAACACTATTGGCCTATGCAAATAGGCTCCCATCAACACATAGCTCCAATATTTGACATGCAGAATGTCAAAGGCATCTCCCATATTGCTGCTATATATGAGAAGTCCTTCCCATGAAGAAAGTCCTTCTTGAACATCTAAGTCCAAGGAGTAACCCCTTCTCACTATGATAGTGCCATCTTCTACTCCTGCAACATCATGAAAACTGTGAGAGAGCAAATATGCACTTTCTCTCTCAAGAACATCCCAAGAAAAAAATATTTTGCTACCTCCTCATACTTCCATCATCCAAATCATGTAGTGACAACATGGTGTTTGACATGAAGAATTTTATGCCAACACAATGTGCCCATACTCTTTGATGCCCCATGAGGCAAGTATTCTGCCGCATACCCTTAGAAAGAGAGTGATGACCAAAATCTTTCAAGAACAACTAACGCAGCCAAGCCTCCTGCTGCCTAGTGTCATAGATCTGCAAGTAGCTCTCTAGCTTCTTGCTCACGATCCACATCCACTCAACCAATTATGGATGTCTCCTTCCACCCTTTATCCTGGTACTCCTCCCATGAGGGCTACCATCATCCCAAATCAAATTCCTACATTTCATGGGATCTTGAAATGAAATCTTCCTAAGGATCAATTTGACCCTATGAGGACCCAAATAGGTGGTAGGAAAAAACCTCCCAGCATGATGTGCATGGATAAAGAAATGTCCAACACAGTCATGAGAGATGTTATCCATCCGAAGATGTCCTCCATCTACTACCTTCTCCTGTGAGAAGGGAAGATCCTCCTCAAACTGTTGAAGAACTTTGCACTCCATGATGTGCTGAAGTGCACCTCCAATGAATTCTTCCCATGAGGTCTCTTCTTCGTGCATGGCCTTCCAAAACCAAAGGGGCCTTGGATTTGCTGCAAGTAGAAGTTTCTCTTTGAGTAGGGGTGTGCTCATTGAGAAAGGGTCATCTAGAAGTGAGAAAGGGTTTCTCACTTCAAGATGTCTACCATCCATCATTCCACCCTATATTGCTTCATGAATGAAGCTTCCATGTGAATTCTCCATTGAGGAATGGTTCGTCTCTTCTTCCTCACTGCCTTTGCACAGCGCAGTGCAACTCTGTTGCTCTAAATTAGCAGCATGCAAAGGTGTAGATCCCTTCATACAATGTGCTGAAATGACAATAGATAGATTTTTAATCATACCTTGGTGAGATGTAGAAGCAAGAGCTTCTTCCTCAACTGTGTTGTCCTCCTCCATTGAACATGAAGGCTACTCCTCCAAGGTTGTGCCAACGCTGGTAAAAGTCTCCTCCCATTCAAACTCCTTGAGGTCTTCTTCAATACCTCTCATAGTTTGGAAAAGAAGTAGGGAGATCTCCTCTTCCATCATTCTTCCAAGTGGTGGAGTCATGCCTTTTTTTTATATGTAAAATACCTCTTATTTGTGAGGGGAGGAAGTGCATGGGTCTTCCTCTCCTTCTTGAAACCTTCTATAGGTCTCCCTGCAGCTTCCGTCTTCTTCTACAACTATGTAGTCTTCCTCTATTACTGAAGGCTGCTCATCCAAGGTTGTGCCAGCGCTAGTACAAGTCTCCACCCTCTCAATCTCCTTGAGATCTTCTTCAATAACCTTCAGGGTCTGGAAAAGGAGCAGGGAGATCTCATCTTCTGTCATTCTTCCAAGTGGTGGAGCCATGCTCTTGTTTCTTCTGTACAATGCATATTATTTGTGAGGGTAGGAAGTGCATGGGTCTTCCTCTCCTTCTTGAAACCTTCTGTAGGTTTCATTGCAACATTCTTCTCCTTGAAACCCTCTAGGAGTCTCGGTGCATCTTCTTTCTCTCTTTTGATTTACCTCTTTGGAGAGGCCCTTTTTAGATATGAAAAATGATGAGAGTAATCCCACCCTCTCCATAATTATAATATTTTCTTCTTATTTTTACTCTGCTAATAGATTGATCTCACAGTCTGTGCCAGAGATCATGCTCTGATACCACTATAATATCCCCAAAAGGGATTGCTCAGCAAGACATGCCTAAAAAACACATTTTTCAGGGATGTGTGCTTCAAATATCACAAAATTTGTTTAAAAACACTCAGAAACCAATTTAAATTACTACAGAAACCTTTACTCAGCTTTTATTCTAAAAAAGGTGAGGAAAAGCAACTTTTCAGGCCCTAAAATGTCTGTATTCAGAAATATGCATAAAAATAAGGGTCATGGCTCTAGGATATGTTAGATTAGGTCAAGAGGGATTCACATGATGAATTTTAGAAAAAAAAATTCTTTTTTTATATGTTAAACAGATCCTCCATTCCCGACTAGGCTTCAAATTGCTGATTTCCCATGACTTGGAGTATGCAGAAATTTTCTGAAGCATAGAGAGCGTATTTTCTAAATTTTTTGTTGATTTTATGTAGATATAATAGTATTAAAAGCTAATAATATGATTCAAAGGTCTTACATTAGAAAATACAGATCTATACTTGAAGAAAAGGCCTTAAAACCAAGCTTTATGACACAAGAAGTAGACGATGAACCAGACAGCGTAATTTTCAGAAATATGAAGCAGTGTTTCATTAAGCTTCAGATCTATAACATATAAGAGTACAAAAATATAGATCTAAATGGGATCTATATGCAAAAATGACTTTTAAGTACATTCCCCTTAGGGATCTCAGCTGATAATGAAGGACACTGAATAGATCTGAGATCTACACCATGGATCTACAGTAAAATTTAGAAATTTCTGAAGAATATATCACACAGCAGATCAGATATGAAATAGGACATGGATTGGTTGGCCAATCCACAGATCACCTCAGTGAAGGAAAGGAGCCCTTTCACCGGAGATCTCTCCTCCAAAATGCTAGCAAATAAACACTGCCACTCTGCTTGCAAAATAATGCAGTTTTTGAAGCTAAATATGCAGATGAGGTGATGCACACTTTGGCCTCATGCCAAGATAAGAATATGAAGCTCAAAATAGCTATTGCACTCCTGCCAGTGAATTAGATGACTTCCCCACTGAGAAGATGCAATAGAACTCTTCAGATCTGAATAAATCTGATTCCACTTGCTGAAGCTGTCTAAACAGTGAAGCCTTAATCAGGATTTATGTTGTCAAGGGAGGTGAAGCTTGGCCAATGCCAGATAGTGGACCAATGCAGCACAATCTCCTCCAAGAGACCCTCAAGGAAGGAAGAGGAATTCATAAACAACAAATTCCTCTCTCTCTAGCTAAACAGCCAAGAGAGTTTGAGTTGCTCAAGCAATATCAAAATCAAAATATCATCAACAACATTTTCCTTGAGCCTTCTCCTTCCTTTTATAAGATGAGGATGTGCCAAACCCTAAACCACCTTGAATTACTTAACCCTTTTCACATGTGGTCCTCCTTCTAGAACTGCGCTGTCCCTTTAGGAGATACATTGAACCTAGAAAACTTTGTAGATTTGGTCTTGTTGACCCAGTCAAATAGATCAAAAATTTTTCACACACAAATGGATTTTATGTAACTGGCTTAGATATAGCTTTGTTCACATTGAGCATTGATTTATTCATTGATCTAAGGAGTTTTACATGTCCTCCATTAGTCATTTTTTCACAAATGGAAAATAATTTTTTTTATAAATATTCCTATTATCTAGGGCTAATTAGGAATATTAAAAGATTCAACAAGAATATTCAAAACCCACACTAGTGCATTAAGCACCTGGTTGCATTAAGAACCTACACTAGGGTCGGGCCCACAGGGCTATTTTTGGGTGCATGTATATTTTTATTATCCCTTAATTTAGTTGGACATTAAATTGTAATCTATTCTAAATGTGGACTTGAAATAGTTAAATGAAGTGGGAAATTCAGTTAGCTAGTGAATTTCAAGTTAGAGGTTGGTTGGTGGGACATGCAGAATAATTTTAGTTGTAATAGAGTTCAAAGTGCAATGGTGCATGAGTTGGTGCAAGTTGTAAATCAATTTAACTCAGTTAAGTGAGTTAAACTCAGTTGTGCTAGTTGTATATAGTTTTCAACATTTTGTGAATTAAATATTAATTAATTCACAATCAGTGATATCACATGCAACTAAGGATTTACTATTATTAGCTGCATGCATGTCAGATCCAGTGGAGACCCAGTTGAGTTCTAGGTGAAAGGGAGGTTGACTATCAGTTGTGACATTATCCTCTTGCACAAATAAAAGTAAACACACATTGGATGTGCCCATGATACTTGTGCAGTCAAGGTAGGCAGGATTACATCAATTCAGGGATTGCATTTAGCAGGGATTGCACAGTGAAGGTAGGTTGTCTAGAGGTAGTAAATTGGCTAAGGGATTTGCCAATTTTCGTATGACAGTGTGAGACAATTAGCTGATGTACTGAGGGATATTGTGAGAAGAGTTTTGTATGTAATTTTTTCATAATCCATGATATAATATAAAATATAATATAGTTGGGTTTTTAGCTATAAGCTTTCCCTGAGAAATTATCTATGTTGTGTGTGATTGATCTTTCTTCATGTTCATGTGATTAGAATTTGTTTTTTTAATTCCGAAATTGATTTGTAGAAGTGATTCAACATTTAAATTTAGTACATTGTTATATCATATTGAATCCATGATATACATGCTTTTCGTATAATTTATACTTGGTATCAGAGCACAAGAAATTGTAGAAGTGAAGCAGGAGCTGAGTTTGTGACTGGATAGAATTCGAATTTGCAGAAAGACTTTCTTGGCGCTACAACTGATTCAAGATCGAAATGGTTTTCAATGGCTTGAGGTTAGAGTATGAACTCGAGGGAATATCGAACTACAATTCTTGTAAGAATAGAATGGAGGTAGTACTCGAAGACAATGGCTTGAAGGAATACATTGAAAAAGATGTTCCTAAGCCAGATTCTGCCAATCTTGATGCATGGAAAAAGAAAGTGGCAAAGGCAAGGAGGATCCTATTGGAGGGAGTACGAGACCACATAATCTCAAGCCTCCATGGGAAATCCACACCATATGCTTTGTGGAAGGCTTTGACGGATCTATTCCAAAGGAGCAACGACCATAGGAAATAGGTGCTCAAAGATAAACTCAGGAAGATCAAGATGCAAAAGGGTGACACCATTCCAAATTATCTCCCAAACTTTTTCCAATGTCGGGATAAATTGGGGAGTATGGGAAGAAAAGTTGATGATGAAAATATGGTGAGTTTGGCTCTCCTAGGACTTCCTAAGAGTTGGCACAGTTATGAAGAATCTGTCAATGGAAGGGAAAATTTCCAGATTGGGAATGACTGTGGTTGGATTTGGTGCAGAAGGAGTTCAAACGGAACACCTAAGATGGCTATTCATCAAAGCTTGATGATGAAGAGGATTGTGCTTTGGATACCAAGGAAAAGAAGGGGAAGGGGAAGAAATTCTATTCTAAATCCGAGTCTAAAGGCAAGTAGCAGGACATGTCCAAGGTGAAGTGTTTTCACTGTCACAAACATGGGTATTTTGCTACTAAATATTCACAAAAGAAGAAGAAAAAGAAGGCTGCTAGATCTGCAACTGGTGAGGCCCTTACCTCAAAATTTGAGATTTACTTCTCCTTGATTTCATGCCTGGTTTCAATTGCATTGGGATCATTTTGGTATTTGGATAGTGGTGCTTCCTTTCACATGGCGAGAGATAAGTAAATTTTCAGTGACTTGGAGAAGAAAGATCTCCAGATGCATATTGAGATGGGAAACGACAGATGGTACAATGCTACCGAGATTGGTACCATTACCTTTCATAGGGAGTGAGGTAAAACATTTCAATTAAAATATGTAATGCATGTTCCAGGTCTGAAGAAAAATTTGGTCTTAGTCGCAATGTTGGAGGACAAAGGCTATGAAATTGTTTTTAGTGATGGAAAAGATTTCCTGCGACATAAAACAACGGGTCAAGCCAAGAGGATAGGGATTCAAGTTAAGAATATCTAAAATATGGAGGTAGATGGTTGTGCTACCATGATGGGCAAGGTGGAGAAAGTGGTGATTTAGGATGAGGGAGAATTATGGCACATGAAATTTGGACATCTTCATCATGGAGCCTTGAAAGTCATGCAACAAATTTCTATTGGACTTCCAATGGGAACAATTTCTCAGTTAGATCAGTGCAAGGGTTGCACCATGGGGAAGTATTTAAAGTCCACCTTTCATGAGAAGGAGAACCAAGCTTCGGGTATCCTTGAGAGAGTTCACACAGATGTGTGTGGACCATTCTCGGTTGCTTCAAAAACAAAACATAAGTACTATGTAATATTTGTTGATGACTTTTCTCATAAATTTTGGATTTTCTTCATGCAGAAGAAAGATCAAACATTCTCTAAGTTCTGTGAGTTTAATGAATTGGTGGAGAAAGAGTTAGGGAAGAAAGTGAAGGCTCTTAGGAGTGATAATGGTGAAGAATATATCTCTAACGAATTCCATAATTTTTTCAGCAAAGAAGGAATTTGAAGAGAACTCATAGCGCCTCATAACCCACAGCAGAATGGGGTCATAGAGTGGAAGAACAAAACGATCATGGGTGCGGCATGAGCGATGTTTTATGATCAGGGCCTACCAATGCATTTTTGGGCAAAACCATGCAACACATCTTTTTATCTGAAAAACCGTTGTTCTCATAGAGTACTTGGCATGAGTACACCTGAAGAGGCTTTCAATGGTAAGAAACCCAATGTTTCACACTTTAAGATTTTTGACTCATCTGTTTATGTGCATGTGACCAAGGATGCCAGGAAGAAGCTGGAACCGACTGCTAAAGTTGGGATTTTGTGGGGTACACATAAACACCCCATAATTATCATGTGTATTTGCCAAACAACAGAATGAATGTTGTGCGACGGGATATAAAATTTGATGAGGGGAAATCCATGCAGTTGTCCCTTGAGAGGGAGCTGGACTTGGATGCAGAGGAGGAACTGCTGGTTCCAAAAGACAAGTCACAAGATGTGGATCAACCACATGAGGATGTTTATGGAGTGGAGGAAATCACTCATGCAGAGCCATCCATCAAAAATGGTAGAAGGCGCACCATGGAAGATGATAGGCTAAGACTTGATGCTGCACATAATGTAGGAGCCCCTACTTCACAATGTAGACAGAGACAATCTCCTGACTGATTTACTGGATACATGGATCTTATGAGAAAATGTATTGTGAATGAACCATCTTCCTTTCAGGAAGAAGTGCAACAAACTACTTGGGTTGATGCAATGGTGGAGGGGTATGAATCCATTATCAAAAATAGTGCATGGGAAATTGTCCCAAGACCGGTTGACAAATCAGTGGTAGGTTTGAGATGTATCTACAAGGTAAAGCAAGCTGCTGGTGGGAGTGTGGGGAAATAAAAGGCCAGATTTATGGCTCGAGGTTTCTCACAGATTGAGGGGATAGATTATGATGAGACTTTTTCGCTTGTCGTAAGGTACTCTTCCATAAGATCCATCCTTGCACTGTAAGTGCAGATGCGCTGGCGCATTCATCAGATGGATGCGCAAACTGTGTTTCTCAATGGGATCATTAAGGAAGAGGTGTATGTAGAGAATCCTGAAGGTTTTGAGATCTTCAACATCGAGTCGCATGTGTGCAGACTCAAAATAGCATTGTATGGTCTAGAGCAAGCACCCCGTGCTTGGTTAACTCAGATATACATCTGTTTCACCTGACTAGGCTTCTCCAAAAGTGAAGCAGATGCAAACCTGTACTTGATTGTGGTTGAGGGTAAGATATTGGTAATTTTTCTTTATGTTGATGGCTAAACTTGGTGATGAGCGGCTGATACACTCATGCAAGGAGGATCTTGTAAAGGGGTTTGAAATGAAGGATATGGGCCTCCTTCAATATTTCCTTGGATTGGAAATATGGCAGCAGGATGGTGAAATTTTTTTGTCTCAAGGAAAGTATGCAAAGGAGATACTGGGTAAGTTTAACATGCAGAGCTGCAAACCCATGGATACTCCTCTTCCAGGAAACTTGAGGAAAGAGGATGCTACTTTTGGAGAGGTAGTGGATGCTACTGTCTATCAACAGTTAGTGGGTTCGCTAATGTATCTAGTGAACACGATACCAAACATTTGCCATGTGGTTAACCAACTGAGTCAAGCTATGGTTAAGCCTACCAAGATATTTTGGAAGGTGGGGAAGCATGTACTGAGACACCTGAGGGTCACATCCGAGTACGGCCTATGGTACAGAAGAAGAGATGGAGTGAAGTTGCATGGCTTCACAGATGCAGATTGGGTTGGAAGTCCATCGGATAGAAAGTGCACATCAGGAGGGATCTTTAGTATCGAGTCTATAGTTGTTTTTTGGTACAACAAGAAGCAGATATTCGTGGAACTCAGCTCAACAGAAGCGGAATACATGGCAGCAAGCCAGGATGCATGTGAGGCTATCAAGATGAGAAAGATATTGGTTGGTTTGTTTGGTTCTCATATGGATCCATCAGTGATACATTGTGATAATCAGAATTGCATTAAACTCTTGATTAATCCTGTGTTTCATGATAGGTACAAGCATATATATATCCGATACCATCATCTCAGAGATTGTGTGTAGAGGAGGATCATGTTGCATCAATACATTCCCACAGAAGATCAGGATGCATATATTCTAACGAAGGTGCTCACCAGGAGAAAGTTCGAATACCATAGAGACAGGATCGGGGTGAAGGATAATCCATTTCTTGTTGAGAGGGAGTGCTGAGATTCAACACCCAAACTAGTGCATTAAGCACCTATTTTCATTAAGCACCTACACTAGCATGGGGCCCATAGGGCCATTTTTGGGTGCATGTCTATTTTTATTATCCCTTACTTTAGATGGACATTAAACTATAATATATTATCAATGTGGACTTGAAATAGTTAACTGAAGTGTAAAATTCAGTTAGCTAGTGAATTTTGAGTTAGAGGTTGGTTGGAGGGACATGCAGAGTAATTCTAGCTATAATAGAGTTCGAAGTGCAGTGGTGCATGAGTTGGTGAAAGTTGTAAATCAATTTACTCAGTTAAGTGAGTTAAACTTAGTTGTGCTAGTTGTAACTGAAGATACACTGGTGAGAGATTTAGTGAATTAAATATTAATTAATTCAAAATCAGTGATCTCACATGCAACTAAGGATTTACTATTATTAGCTATATGCATGTTAGATCCAATGGAGACCCAGTTGAGTTCTAGGTGAAAGGGAGGTTGACTATCAGTTGTGAAATTATCCTCTTGCACACATGCAAGTAAACACACATTGGATGTGCCCATGATACTTGCACATTCAAGGCAGTCAGGATTGCATCAATTCAGGGATTTCATTTAGCAGGGATTGCGCAGTGAAGGTAGGCTGTCTGGAGGCAGTAAATTGGCTAAGGGATTTTCCAATTTTTGTATGACAGTGTGAGAAAATTAGCTGATGTACTGAAGGCTCTTGTGAGAAGAGTTTTGTATGTAATTGTTTCATGATCCATGATACAATATAAAATAGAATATAGTGGGGTTTTTAGTTGTAATATTTCCCTGGGAAATTATCTGTGTTGTGTGTGATTGATGTTTCTTCATGTTCATGGGATTAGCGATTGTGTTTTTAATTCCACAATTGATTTATAGAAGCGATTAAGTATTTAAATTTAATAAATTGTTAGATCGGATTGAAACCATGATATACATGCTTGTTGTATAATTTCTACACACTCCTTTCTCATGAATAATGTATACTGGGTATTGGAGCTTGTCCATGCCGAAAGAAATTTTTCAAAGTTAACACAAATATTGTGTTGTCATACAGTCTGGAGGACTTGTTGAATATGTTGAAAGTATTCTTCCAAACTCTTTTTGAAGATGAGGATATCATCCGTATTTGAAACCATGAATGAGTTGGTGAAAGACATCAAGATACCATCCATCATCCTTATGAAATTTGTTTGGGCATTTGTCATATCAAAAGGTATGACCAACCATACAAAAATAACCTCACTGGACTTGAAATTAGTCTTCCACAAATGAGTTGGTTCTATTGGGACTTGGTGGTAGTTAGGCTTCAAATAAATATTACTAAAATACTTAGCCCCCTTGAGTAAGTAAAGAAGGCTGTCAATTTGGGGAATCATGTACCAGTTCCTGACTGTGATTTTGTTTAGGGCCCTATAATCAATGTACATTTTACAGGTCCCAATTTTATTTTGCACATGTACAAATGGGCTTCCACAAGGTGAGGAACTTGGTTGGATGTGCAATTTTTGGATTAGCTATTGAATCTATCACTTGATTTCCTTATTCTCTGGGAGAGAAAAATGGTAGATTGGCCCATTGGGTAGTGGTGCATCGGGGTAAGGTCGATTGAGTGCTTGACCTGGTAGTGCAGAGGTAATGTCATGGGTTAGGAGAAGATGCCTCTATACTCTTCCATGATATTATTCAATTGTTAGTACTGTTTGGGGGATCCTTGTGTGGAGGTGATGGATGTGGCCACAATCTTCTGGTTGCTTTGAGAGAGAATCAATAGGAAGAAAATTTTCCTAGTCTGGGATATGATCTTAATGCATTTCTTACCAAATATCAGAGAAATGGTAGTAGGTGGCGTTGTAACATTTTTGGTTTTGATAAGTTAGACATAGTAGAAGAAAATGAAAAAATGAAAAAATGTTAGGTTTGGATATGAATAGATAAAAAATAAAAAATGTTAGGAGTCATGAAAAAATATCTTATTCAGATAAGAAAATGATAGGATTAGATGCCCTAAAAAATGAAGGTAAAAAGATTGAAAATACTAGGCATAGTTTCAAAGAAATAAAAAATAAATTTCTTATTTTCAGATAAAAATAAAAATAAAAGTTGTGTTCAGTTTATTAGTTTGCCACAACCAAAATGATTTGTTTTTTATTAGACAAATTAAACTTGATCAAGAATTTTTAAATTTATGCATTAGATTAAGAAAGTTCATGGAAACTTGTTTAAATGCGCCAAAAATTGAAATAGGTGTTAAATTAAGTTAAACTAATGTTAATCACTTTCTTAAGTGGTTAATTATTTATTGTAATAAGCACATGATTTGATTTTATTATAAAGTCTGCTATCAACAAAGGCTTTTGTCGTTTTATGATTAATGATTGAGCATATCTGAATGATGGATCTCTTCCCCACCCAGATCAACGTTGGGAAAGGCATTTCTCACCCCCCTTTCCCATTTCTCGTTAATGAAGGGGGGGGGGTGTGCGGGGTCTGAAAAGTAGTTTCCCAATGGTGGGCCCCTTGCCTACGTGTCATTCCCTCAACACTTTGCACCCCCCTCGCTCAATACCATTTACCACCGCCTACCCCCTCCGAAATCAACCTTCCTCCCAATGACTACTTTTGACTCCCGGAAATGGTCATTTGAATTTACTCCACTAGCCATTTCCCAACGCCAAAACAAATCCCGCCACCTATACTCTTCCGTTACACTCCACTCCAATACCGTTTCCATTCTCTGTACCGTGACACCCTACTCCATTACCATTGTTCACTCGATTTCACTACCGCCAACTCCTGTACTGTTAGCCATTAAGCATCTATGGTCAATTTTGTAACAGTCACCACCAATAACGGTAATCCGAGCATTCTATAAATAAATTAATCCCATTCATTTTTTTATCACTCATAATTTTTTCAAATTCATAAGTTTCACCTTGTCTCATAAGGTTTGGGTCATCCATTTGATGAGAAATTCATTATATCATGTCTATCCTAGGTCATAAACACTTCATTAGTCTCATCATTATTATTCATTTCCATTAAAATCCACTTTAGGTTCACTTGCATAGTCATCAAATCGGAAAAATGGCCACCTGTATGTTTTTACAGAATTTCGCAGCAAATATAACTAGATTGGTGAAAATGATGGTTTTTGAGGAGGGTAAGAGGAATTTTGAACCAATTTTGCTTTTTCATCCTTCATCATATCAATTTTTAGACATACTGGTGAAAATTTGAAGAAAAAGGAGAATTTTGAATATTTTACACTTTAGGTGTTTTCGTAGCGCCAGCTAGGCTTGAAGCCCAAAAAGCGCTACGAAATTTCTGAAGATGAATTTTTGATAGAAAAGGTGGTTAAACTTGAAATTAAATCTTGGGGAGCTTTATATTATGTATTTAAACCTATCAAATAGATCCATGAAAGAAAAGAGAGAGAAGAGGTGGTGGAAATTGGTAAATTAAATTTGCTACCAAAGTTGCTACGAAACTGCCTTGTTTTCCTCTATTTTGGCCGCAAGTTAAATTTTGAAGGAATTTTGTCTTGAAGTGGGGCATTCAAGGTCGGCTGATCACATGTGGAGATCAAATATGGTCAAGAGGATATTTTCATATAGGTTTGGTCCATAAATATGTCCAACTCATCTTCAAATTATCAATTCATCATGGAGGTATTTCATCATGTGTGATGGCAGAAGTTCCTTAAAAGCAGGATGACCTGTTTCATGAATCCCTCTTAACATGTTTTAAAATCTCATGGCAGAAGAAAGTAAAATTGATTGGAAAAATTGTGTAAAATAGAGGCGCTACGAAATTTTTATGTACATGACTGTTTTTGCAATCAACTTCAAGTTTGATTTCTAACCAAATGAAAAAGGATTTTAGAAATATGAAAGAGGTTTTTCTTCAGCACAAGCCCATCTACAAAAAAATCTCTCAGTTTCTACAAAGACATCAGGGTTTGGAAATTATACACTCATCTTTGAAGCTCATTTTTCAGAATTTTCACCAACTAGATTTATGAAAAAAATGTAAAATTCAACTTGGAGGAGGTCCAATTCAGCATCCACGTGGCATAATGACACATCAACACTCCAGTACACTCAAAAAATTAGTTTGTTTCAGTTGATAAGGGTTATTAAATGGATTTTTTGAACTATTTAATGAAAGAAGAGTCCTTATTGTGTTCAAACTCTACAAAACATAAATATGCCTAGGAAGTCTCCAAGTGATCTAATCATATTTGAAATAGGTATCTGAGGTGGGAATTCAAAGTTATCAAGGTGGAAAATAATTTGTATGAGTCCTCACTCTACAAATGAGATAGTTTTAGAGTTAGAAAAGGTTGAGAGATGTTATGTGTGCACTACTATTGTAATCTTTGACCATCAGTAATATATTTTTGTAGCAGCTTGTTTGTGACCCAAGGTTCATTGTATTTTTTTATCTATGCTTGTTTATCTTAGTCCTTTTGATCTTTGTGCAGTGGCTCATGTGTAATCACTTGGAATTTAGTAATATGCTCCAACTTCTTGTACGCATGTAGTTTGTTGTTTTGTCCTTCATGTGTGATTTGATAAGAATATAAGTGCCTTGGCTTCCATGACATTTGTTGTTTTGTAATTGAGGTTTACACTGACTCCATGCCCAATGGTAGTGATTCCTTGCATAATTCACCTACTTTGAACACATAAACACCCAAAAAATAAACCATTAGAGTTAGCCATATGATTTTAAACTTCATTGAAAATCATTTAATTTTCCTTTGAGAGAGCCCTCTTAGACTGGATAGGCTAATTTCCAGTTGAAAATGTTCTGAAATAGTTACTCCAAGTTGACCATTGAAGCATCTCAATAGGACACAATTTGGTGATAAAATTTTGGCGCTGTTTCCGGGGACGAAGGTGTAAAATTTTCCCTGGGAAGAATGAAAAAGTTTCAGTTCTAAGTTCATAGAGCAACATACACTTAGGCACATATTAGCTATATTTCTACTCTAGCGACTCGACACATCAAATAATAAATTGGAAGGTGACTCCATTGCTTGAAGATCAGTAGCTTGATGAAGTTCCAAGATGAGTTCCATTGCAAGAATGAATGCTACGTATGCCCCTATGAATCAGTCTCACATCACTAGTTTTCAAAATCCCATGCCAAAGGTAAATTGGTTAACTTATCCTCCCATATTGGTTAACTTATCTTCCCATATTTAAAGATGAAAAGAAATACAATGCTGCTTTTCACTTGGTTAGATTCCATATGCATGTACACAGACTTAAGGTTCAATTTCCTTAGGATTGTCTCATGAAGATGTTATGGTTACTTTAGAGGAAAAAGCATGGTCTTGGTACGAAAGCCTGCCAAATGGTTCCTTACATTCTCTTGCTGATTTCCATGATGCATTTTATGAAATGTATAAAGAATTCCATTCTTCCTTATTTCTAGTCAAAGACTACTTTAAACATTTTGCGAGTTTTATTGAATACATCGAAAATTGTTATGAAGATGATGAGTTTATGGATGAGGAAATTTTATAAGCCCTTCCCTAAAATCCATTTCATCACCAAGAAGAAATGGTAGCCTCTCTCTTGGATGAAAATGAAACCCAACACAAGTTTATTTATGACAATCATGTTACATCCTCTGAGTTTGATGAAAATTTGCAGCAGAATTGGCAGTCTTTAGATCATCAGGAATATGAGAATCATTTCAAATAGCAGGAGGAAATAATGGAAGCTAATTGCTATAATCCTCAGGTGAAGGAATAAATTTACTCTTCATGTAATTCCTTGCATCAACTTACAACAAATGAAGAAAATTTTGAAAATCAAAATTTATACAATCAGATAAGTATGCTTGTTTAATCGTATGAAGAATTACCTTTAGAAATTCCTGTGGTACATGCTTAGGCTATTCCTTTTGAAAGTGTACAAGAATACTCCAAGTTTTTCTTCCTCAAAAATGAAAAAAATGATCAATAGATTGTTTCTTTTTTATTTGAGAATGGTTACAAGAGTTATAAAGAAAAATATGAATAAGGAACAACATCAAAGGATCATACTTACTCACATTTTCTTGTTGATCAACAAAAATTATTTGTGCATACTCTCAAAGATCCTTTCACAACTCTGCTGGAATCTTCTATAGAAATGAATTTCATAATGATCTTCAGTTATGTAGAAAAATTTAGATGGTGGAACAAGTTGTCATCTCTCAGGAATGGCTTTATGATCAGAGAAGCGGAATGTTCGTTCCAATCCAATACTCAACTTCTTGATTGGCTTCATTGGAAGTGTGAGATCACTTGATTAAAATTTTATGATGAAAAAGTAGAGTAGGATAATTTGTATATAAATAATTTTGAAGATCAAGCATTTTGTCAGTTTCAGTTTTAAATTCAGCATGTGTACTTTCATTTCTTTAGTAGCTATCTGTTTTTTAGTGCCAAGGTTACAGGTCAGAGCAGGTTGTAAGTTTTCATTTTGAAGATGGGAGCAACCCAATGGAGGTGGAAATGGAAATACTAGTTATTTGTTGTACCACAGGGGCACACCATCCCTAGTCGAGCCACTGTTATCACTCATAAAATTTTCAAATATATTTTTATAGGGTCACCTAAGTTTCACCTTGTCTCATAAGGTTTGGGTCATTCATTTGATGAGAAATTCATTATATCATGTCTATCCTAGGTCATAAAAAATTCATTATTATTTTCATTGTTATTCATATCCATTAAAATCCACTTTATGTTCACTTTCATAGTCATCAAATCGAAAAAATGGCCACATGTCTGTTTTTACAGAATTTCGTAGCAAATATAATTATAAAGGTGAAAATGATGCTTTTTGAGGAGGGTAAGAGGCATTTTGAACCAAGTTTTCTTTATCATCCTTCATCATATCAACGTTCAGAACTACCAGTGAAATTTTGAAGAAAAAGGAGAATTTTGAATTTTTTACACTTTAGGTGTTTTCGTAGCGCCAACAGGGCTTGAAGCCCAAAAAGCGCTACGAAATTTCTGAAGATGAATTTTTGAAAAAAAATATGGTTAAAATTGAACATAAATCTTGGGAATTTTTTTATTATCTCTTTAAACCTATCAAATAGATCCATGAAAGAAAAGAGAGCTAAGAGGTGGTAGAAATTGGTAAATTAAATTTGCTACCAAAAGTTGCTACGAAACTGTCTTGTTTTCCCTTGTTTTGGCAGCAAGTTAAATTTTGAAGGAATTTTTTCTTGAATTGGTGCATTCAAGGTCAGATGATCACATGTTGAGATCAAAGCTGGCCAGGAGGATATTTTCATACAGGTTTGGTCCACAAAGATGTCGAACTCATCTTCAAATTATCAATTCATCATGGAGGTATTTCATCATGTGTGATGGCAAAAACTCCTTAAAAGTAGGAATAAATGTTTCATGAATCCATCCTAAATTTTTTTAAAATATCATGGCATCATAAAGTAAAATTGATTGGAAAAATTGTGTAAAAAATAAGCGCTAGAAAAAGTTGCTACGAAATGAGCGCTACGAAATTTTATGTACATGATTGTTTTAGCAGTCAACTTCAAGTTTGATTTATGACCAAATGAAAAAGGATTTTGGAAATATGAAAGAGTTTTTTCTTCAGCACAGGGCCATCTACAAAAACCTCTCTCATTTTCTGAAGCCACATCAGGGTTTGGAAATTATACACTCATCTTTGAAGCCTATTTTTTCATAATTTTCACTAAACTAGATTTATGAAAAAATTGTAAAATTTGACTTGGAGGAGGTCCAACCCAACATTCACGTGGCATAATGACACATAAACACTCTAGTACACTCAAAATATTAGTTGGTTGTAGTTGATATGGGCTATTAAATGTATTTGTTGAACTATTTAATGAAATAAGAGTCCTTTTTGTATTCAAACTCTACAAAATAGAAATATCCCTAGGAAGTCTCCAAGTGATGTAATAATATTTGAAATAGGTCTCTGAGGTGGAAATTCGAAGTTAGAAAGGTGGAAAATCATTTGTATGAATCCTCACCCTATAAATGAGATATTTTTAGAGTTAGAAAAGGTTGAGAGATGTTATGTGTGCACTACTATTGTAATCTTTGACTATCAGTAATATATTTTTTGAAGCAGCTTGTTTCAGACCCAAGGTTCATTGTATGTTCTTATCTATGCTTGTTTATCTTATTCCTTTTGATATTTGTGCAGTGGCTCATGTGTAATCACTTGGAATTTAATAATATGCTCCAACTTCCTGTATGCATGTAGTTTGTTGTTTTGTCCTTCATGTGTGATTTGATAAGAATATAAGTGCCTTGGCTTCCATGACATTTGTTGTTTTGTAATTGAGGTTTACAATGACTCCATGCCCAATGGTAGTGATTCCTTGCATCATTCACCTAAGTTGAACACATAAAAACCCAAAAAAGAAACCATTAGAGTTAGCCATATGCTTTTAAACTTTATTGAAAATCATTTATATTTCCTTTAAGAGAGCCCTCTCAGACTGGATAGGCTAATTTCCAGTTGCAAGTGGTTTGAAATAGTTACTCCAAGTATAATTCCAGTTAATAGCTCCACCATCCGTCACCCTGTAAACATAACTTCTATTACAGAGACCTCTCTTTCTTCTGCTATCAACATAACTAAGACATTCTCTTATTTCTTTTACTCTGCAGGTTGATGGCCCACAAAGGAAAAAGCCAAAGACCAGTCTCTGAGGAAACCCCTTCTGTGTCTACCTTGGTCGATCTTGACCATGTCCCTTTGGATGATAAATAATTCAAAATAATAGACACAAAGTGTGAATTTGAGCTCGATGAACTTTACCTGTGGTGAAAATAGAAGTATTTGGAGAAACAAGATGATTTCAAACTATGGGAAACCATATTAACTCTGTACAATTTCCCTCCGATCCATGCATTACCTGACCTATTCACCTGGTTTCAATCCAGGTATGATTCCATTAAAAGGACCGTGGTAGCTCAAAAAGGAAACATTTTGATTTCTATCACTCCAGAGACCATTAATCAAATGTTTCTTATCCCATAGTATGATTCCCTCAGCCTTTTCTCTGAAGCTTCCCTCATGGAGTTATACCACAAGCTAACCTTCCCTCAGAGAGAAAAAATATTTGAAACCTTCCTTCCATATGATGTTGATCTTCTGAAGAATAAACCTTCTTATCCATCCTCCATGTTCCCTGAAGCCAATAGACTTATCATTTCTTTAATTTCTTGTTTACTAGGCTATCCAAATGACAGAACAATGGATGAGTCCATTCTTGGTTATTTCTCCATTTTTTCTAAAGACAACCAACCAGCTTTCCTGTACAATTAAAACCAGTTTTTGGCTGATAATATGCATTAGCAAATGATGAATTTGACAACAGAAGGAATGTTTAAGTACAAATATGTACTTATTCATATGTTTATGTTTCAACAGGGGGGTTCATTTCCAATCACATTACGCAAGCAGGATCATTAGGGTGTAAATCAATCAGTTATTCACTGGACTCAGTTGGTCAGATCCATTTTAACTGAGTTTTCTTTTGCATATTTCATTGATTCATTCATAGATCCAGTTCCCAACTTATAAGGAGCCAAAATGAGCCCATAATTGGCTAAGTTATCAAAATAATACTACATCTTAGTGAGCAATTTAAACTGAAGACTGGTATCTGTACCAAAATTACACAAAGATTCAAGTGTATGGCTATGAAATGACACCTTATAAGCTATCCAAATATGTTCCAATGCAAATTTTCTCTTTGGAATATATTAGACAGATGATTAACATGGATTAATTACACTTTGTTTCATGTAAGATAAAATCACAGTTCAAGATCAAGTCTAAAATAGGATCTTTCATATGTAATACCAGATCAACATGGATTGAAGCATATGCCATCCTAAAAAGGATGAATTTCCAGCCACACTTAACTTGGTCCTATGATCCTTTCAACATCATTTTAAACTTAAGGGTTGAGTTGAAGACAAATCCCTACAATCATACACCTAGGCCTGAAATTGAGAAATTTATGAACCAGGATCAATGTGCAGATAATACATTGCAGAAATAAGAGGAGAAAATTCTTTCTAAATCCACTCTGCAGACTCCAATCTCCCAAGACAAACAATAGAAAATTCCTAGAGAGGAAAAAATTAAATTTTGCAAACATTGCCAAAGAATTCATAATTCAGTAGAGGAAGCGGAAGATTGATTTCAACATTTCTACATAGAAGAGCCAAAAAGAGCCATAGATTATTGACTTGGGAGATGCAACATTATCTACAACAGCAGACGGGAGTGTTCCTAATACTCCATCATATTATTCAGCTTTTCAAGATCCCATGGAGGTCATTTAATCAATTGGAACTAGTGAACAAGGTGATCAAAACATCTTCTCTAAATTCTTAGAGATCAAACAGAAGAATGAATCCCTGAAGGCAATGTTTACAATCAGTTCTAGAAGAAGACTTATGTATCATAGCATAGGCTGTTGACAACTTTTGACAGTGAAAAGGGAAGGATGCAGATGGATTTTCTAAAAGCCCAAGTCCCTTTTCCCAAAGCTCCATATGATTATAAGAAAATATTTTTCTCATTTGATGCAAACCGGATTCATCCCATAGACCAGATGGACATGCAAAAATAGTTTGGAGAGATGCTTTTCTCTACCATGACTAACAAATCCATGAGATTGTCCAAGTTGAGAACAACCTTGTCAAATGTACAGTCACAATTGAATATAGAAAAAAATTCTTCTTTAGCCAAAGACAACAAGTTAAAGTCTTTAGAATATATTGTAATAAATATTAGATATGACCCCAAGGATTGTAAAGATGTAGAAGAGATTCTTAAGAAGAATAATGCAGATATTGTAGCTCTTTGAAAGCAGCTAAATTTTCCTTCTACAGAAGATCCCCAGTCCAATGAGATAGAGGAAAGTGAACATAATAGAGAGGAGATGCTCAAACTCATCATTGAGCAAAAAATCCAAATCAAGAAGATGGAGGAACAAATTGAAGGATTGCTTAAGGAGAAAGAACAATCTACTCAAATTTCCATGATTCGAGTTTCAACAGTGCCTATTGCAGTTGCAGATACAAAGCCGATATCTTCATCAACAACAACATAATCTATATCAACATCAGGTGATCCAACTAAGCTTGCGCAATATTTGAATTTAAAAAAGCAGGAGAATGAAAATATTCTGGTGAAATTCAGAAACTTAGAAGCTCAAAAGATAAGGAATGACACCATGTACATGGAAGAGATGTAAAAATTTCATAGACTAGCACATAAGGTTCATAAGTTGTAAAACGAGCTTCTAATGGCAGACACCTTGTCCCAAGCCAAGGAAAGCATCTGGACTGAAATAATCCAAGAAATGATTGAAGTATGGCCATCCATATAGATCATTTTATAACAAGAGGAACTCATCAACAAGTGTAAAGAAATCATTGAACAAGAAAAGGAAACATTGAAGCAAAAGGCAGCAGAATCCTCAGACATGATTAAAGTACTAAATTCAAAGAACATGGAATAATTGGAATAGATCAACATCAAAGACATAACAAAGACTATTTTAGAGATCAATAAAGTGTTGCAAAAGAAAAATCTATTAAATAAATTAGAGACTAAATGTCAAACTTTGGACATTGTTGTCCAAAGATTTCACACCAAGTTCAACCTGTTAAATCAGAGGGGATTTCCTGGATTAATTGCTCCTAACGACAAATTGATCAACTTGGAGGAATACTGCAAGAAGCTCTACACAATTTCCATTGACAAAGCTAAGTTTGAAGGGATTAAAGGGCACATGACAGGAAAATATTTTCTGGAATATTTAGATTTTGATTTAATAATTAAGCATGAAATCAGACATCTCTTCATAAACAAGCCTATTTTTGAGAGATACACTGAAGCAGATGAAGTTTTTAGAAGATTATTAAAACTGGAGATACCAAGTCAGGAAATATGGGATCACTTGTGTGAAACTAGTGAGTAACTTTTGTCTCCAACGACATGCCAACACAACAACACTTTTCGAGGCCACATCATCAACTGCTTCCTCAAAGATAGTGAGAGATCACTTATCAGTTTTTGTATTCCTATTATTTGATTCTATTTTTGTAATCAGTTTAGATACTTCTAAGTGATAGAAATTAGTATAAATAGCTCTCCATTCGAGTTATTAAGGGTTTCACCCTTGGATGGGCATTTGTAAGAAAAAAATTATGAGATTTTGATCCTTGATGATTAATAAAAGGATTCTGGATTTGTTTTAATTAATTCGTCTTCTTGTAAGTTTTTCTGGCATTAATTTCACTCAGTTTTCTGCATATATTTGAGTTTTATGAAGATAAGTAGGTAAGAAAAAGTTGTGTTTCAGTCTATCTTAAATCCTCTGAAGTTATAATCCATTTTAGAGATTGACTTATAAAGCTATATGTTTGTATAAATCCCTCTACATCAATTAATTGTCAGTAATCTTCATAATGTTAAATATATTTTGTTAAGCTATGAACATTGCTTGTCAAACTTTCACACTTATGATAAACTAAACATTCAATCTGGATATTTAGCTGATCATATTTTCATACTGTTTCTGCCTTCACAGTTGAAAAATTAAATAACTGTTTTGAAGTAAAGCAACAACCCTTTTCTTAATACTTAATACTATCAAAATTTTAAAACATTTGTTTGTATTTTCTTAATACATTGGTCATCCAAAAACCCATTTTAAAATAAACAAAATATTTTAGATGCTCTGGCATGATTAATTGACTTGGAATTATCTCAGAGGACAACATGTGGGGTTACCTCTAGTATTCTATATAGTTTTCTACCCAAATTAATAATAACACTATGAGGTCTAGACTCATACACAACATATGACTTCCACAAATATGGTTGACCTAACATAACATCAAAAAATTCAAGGGGATTAACAGCACACAATACCTCATCCATGAAAGGCTTGATGCTGTATGGAAGGAAACATTGTTGGATGATGCAGAGATATCACCCTTAGAGGACACTCCTGATGGTGTATGACTACGGGTGTGGCATTGTTGATAGGGCCAACCGCTTAACAAAATATGCTAAGATGAGGTTCTTTTAACTCCCTATATCATTAATGAAATGTAGTGGATGACCCTTCACCCAAATTTGTGAGTGGAAGAGGAATTCACCTTGCTTTAGGTCTTTAGGATCACTTTGTTAGACCTTGGTGGTGGAAAAAGTGGCATTGGGTTTTGCGTCAATTATCAATTTTTCGTTGTCTAGGCATAGTTGAGAGCCAAAAATGGTGTCTAATTTTGAAGCTTTTAGTTTGGTTGCTAATGATTTCTTTATATGACATTCATTGGTGTTATGAGTGGGGATGTTGTGGAACTCATGCCACTTTCTTATGTCCTTACTCATCTTCTTAGTATCATTCTTTGTTTGTGGCTTCGATGGGTTGTCTTGGTGTGGTTCAACCTAGATTTGTATTTTTTTCTATGCTTTAAGGATTCCCTTGACCTACTTATGTTGTGAATCACAAGTCCAAAGTCTCGGTTCTTCTATTTAAACTTATACTAAATTTTCACAACATATTGGTATGTTGTGCCAAGTTAGCAGATGTCCAAGAACACCGTTTCTGTCTAGATGTAATTTTTCATACATCCATGTTACTTGAGCACCAAATATTTCTTAGAGTCTTTGATACTTAGCTTGGTGTGCAAGGTATGAATGATGTTTTTGAAGTATGGAATTTATTGGTACCTTTCTTGTCGTAGTATGGTCCATCTCATGTATTGATATTCATGTCTTACAATAGGGTAATATTTTTCCTTAACAACATCTCTAAAAGAGTCCCAAGTTGGTGTGAGTGTAAAAAATGATGATTCTTATATGGCCCTTTACTCATAGTAAGTTTTTCACGAATCCTTAACATGAGGGGCAACCCTAACAAGTGCTAAGGTAATATTTTCTTTGTCAGAAATATTGTTGACCAAAAAATATCCTTCTAGTAGATTTAACCATTTTTCTAGAGCATCTATGTCTATATGATGTTAAAATATATGAATATAAAAATTAACTTGTACCTTAAAGGGGGAGACACCTCCAAAGTGGCCACTTCATGAAGATGAGTTTCCTATTGGCATCCGTCGAAGGATCTGGTAAAAATGATCCATCATCTAGTTCCTTTGTCGCTTGAGGGATTCTTAAAGAAATAGTATAATAGGATCACCTGGTCCCTCGTCTTTATTTTTTTTTCCATGGGAGGTCATTATGGTTGGCAAGGACAACATTTCAAGGGATCGAGCAATTTTAGTCCCAACTCCTTAGACCCTGACCTCATTGAGGACATGCACAAAAGAACATAGAAAGATAAAATTACTATGATACCACTGATCCAAGTTTATGAAGGGAATGAAATTAAATATAGGCTACTTAACCAAAAACATAGAGATATAATGAAACTTTACATCAATTGAATAATGGAAATTACTTAAAATAATATACAAATAGAATGAAAGCAAACTAGCTCGAACGACGATAGCTTATCTATGAGAAGAGATGTGATAGTTATGCACCTTATTAAATTATATGAAAATTAGGATAAAATGAAATTTTATCATGAAGAATTAATAAGATAATGTTAATCATCCAAAAACCTAACCATAGGAGATAAAGTGCCAATGGTTTAAGGGCCCTGATGGGTTAAGTTGGAACGCCAACTTCCTTAGGTCGTAACTTTGACATAGGATATTTGTTTAGCGGGCATGATATCCTTTGGAAAGGTATATATGAGGAGTAAAATTTTTGGTTACCAATGTCAGTCTCTCATTAATGTGTCTCGTTTCTAAAAAAAATTCATTAACTTTGGAAGTTCAAGACATGGTAATTGCCAAAAATAGAAACTACTAAAATAGGAAACTATGTTGCAAAATAAGAAACCATGTTGTGATTCATATTTAGTAGGTGGGTGGTGAACGATATCCACTTGAATCAGTCATCCCTGCTTAGGAAGAAATGTACTCCATTGCATTGAGTGCCTCCATTAGACGAGGAAAGCTATGTTGAACTTGGTCCTTGGTGATCCACTTGCTTTGGTGCAGAAGTTGGACCACTTTAACAACTTGATATAGTTGGATCCTCTATTGGTTAGTGCTCTTAAGTTGTATGCCCATGATGTGGTCAATTTTATCCTGCTTAATGTAATATGGGTTGAGCTTTGTAGGTGTTAATTTCTCTCCAATTTCTGGTGTGTGAAACAAAGGTGGATAATATGGTTGAAGATGGTCCACATTGAACACAAGGTGTAAGCAAAAAAATGGGGGAATACTAAGTTCAAAAGTGTTGTCCCCAATAGCCTTGGTGATGGTATAAGGTCCATAATAGAGTGGCTAAAGTTTATTATGGGCCCTTGTAGGGCATTCCTTTTAAAAATTTAGCCAAACCTTTTCTTCCAAATGAAACTTATGCGGAACTCATTGCTGATGATGGTGTTTTTTTTGTATGTAGAATTTGCATATCGAATATATCATGGAACTACTGGCGGATGTGTTGAATTCGTTCAATAAACTTGGTAGCTTTGTTGGCTTCAGATTGAACATGTGTGAATTCGACATGTGTAGTTGCAAAAGGTAGTGCGATATCGATTGGGACCTAATGGTTAAAATACCATGCCCACTTGGAAAGGGTTGTGGCTAGTTGAGCTATGGAGAGCTCTATTGTAGCTGTGTTGAATATAAGGGAGACTCTCATCCCATGTGGATTTTGTGAGTTGTTCATGTGAAAAATTTGCATGATCATCTTGTTGACGACCTCTATTTAGCCACCAGTCTAGGGGTGGAAGGAATTTGATTTAGTGAGCTTGGTCTCCATTAAAGACTAGAGGGTTGACGAAAATGTGCTTAGGAACCTAATATCCTAATATGATATGATGGTATGTGGGATACAAAAATATACCCATACCTGTTTGATGAAAACCATGGAAGTGGCTTCTGTTGTGATACTCTTTTTGTATATAGTCAGAATGATTATCTTGGAAAATCTATCAACAACCAAAAACACACAGTCATTACCATGCTTGGTAGTAGAAAGTCTAGACATATATTCCATTGAGATGGATTCCCAATGCTAGTTAGGAGTAGGTAGATCGTTTATTTTATAGTTCTAATGAGAGAAACATGAATTTCTGCATATGGTAATTCCTTCCAATGATATACGATATTACTTAAGCACACCCCATGAAATCATTAAGCAATTACACAAATAAAATTCAATTTGTTAAACAATGGATGTCTAAGAAATTCAACTCCTCCTTAGATTGCTTCCCATGTGTGTGAGAGAAAAATATGAGTGATGAGTGTGTATGAAAATGAGAATTTATAGTGTATTTTTATAGTGATTTTAGGGTGCCCAAGTGGCATGTCCCTTTGCAATTTTTTTTTTTTAGTTAATTAAATTTTTTTTTTATTATTATTATTATTTTATTTTTAATTTTTAACTTGTGTAGTTTGGGAATACCTCCGGAAACTACCCAAAAATGAAAACTCCCTCTTAGCTAGGGAGTTTTTCACCTTGACTTCCTCAGATGTACACTTGTCTTAAAAATTTCCCCATTGCAAGAAAATATTGAATGAGCTTGCTATGTTAATGTATCCATACAATTCATATTCCATTCTAGAAGCATGTGGAAAGCATCCTGCATCAACATCATGCAAATGATCTAGTCACACACAAGCCAAATATTTTTTGGTGATATGGTAAGGTAACCCTAACTGTGGCAAAAGAAAAACTATTTCTAGGTCACCAACTAACCAAGTCATCACTTAGAACTAGGCCAATTTTCACTAACCCATGGTTAAACCATAGACCCAATTTCCATTCCCCCATGAGGTCACATGGCATTTCAATGGTAAAAATACTTACCTATGCTTTCAAGCACTCACTCTACCCACTATCCAAGTAACCCTTGGAAATATGGTCAAAACCTTTTGACTGGGGAAGCACTCTGAGCCTTGATGCTATCTGGGCCATTCTCCCTAACCACATTACATGGCTCCTGGTTAATACCCTTGACCTAGGGAGAATGTCTACCATGATGCTACAACATCAACACTCCCTCTCAATAAGGGAGGAATTATCAAACACTCCAAGTTTGTCCCTGAAGTATACAAAATTCATCTTAGACAAAGGCTTTGTGAGAATGTCGGCAACCTTCTTGTCCACAAAAATTTATTGGAGCCTCACTGATCCTTTCTAAATTAGAAGCTCTTTCGGGCATCTGGCATGGTTCTAAATGTATGTGCAATTTCTCCCTCTCAAACACAAATAATTGTTGCCGAGTTTATGAGTGATTGTAGGAGAATCCTCTAATATTCACTATAATACTCCTAGGTTAATTTCTTATGAACACTAATGGATCTATGTCGCTAATCACCCCGCACATATTCTCTAACCATTTACTCATTGGTTCTATGAGGTTAAATCTCTCCTCATATTAAAATTTTTATTTTACTCCATCTGGATTAGGCTATAGTCCACCCACATAGTGTTTGACTTTGTTAAATTATTCCTCCATAATTTATGCCATTATTTTCATAAATTTAAGTAGAAGTAAAAAGTAAATATGTAGTATATTATTTATATTTCCGTAATTAAACATATTTACCAAGGATTAGTGCCCACCATAATTTATGCCATTCTTTGCATAAATTTTGTTTGGAGTAAAAGTAAATATGTTGTACATAAATATTGTAACAACCCCAAAAATTTAACACTACCCACCATAATTTATGCTCTCATACTATGTTGATTTTCTAGTGCTAATTAGACAAACACAAATTTCCACCTCTAATAAATATTTCCAAGGATATATGATATTATTTTAGCATACAGTAGGAAATCATAGACTCCTTACAAATTTTGGCTATTGGAAATACTGATGGGGGGAGGGGGGTGAATCAATCTATATATATATATATATATCTGTGTGTGTACACTATTTTTATATTAGAAAGGAAGCTACAACTTCCTTCCCTAGAATCACCCTACAACCCTAGAGAATAAAAAATGAAAACAAATCTTCTTGGGATCCCGTACCAAGGACAATGGCCCAATTACAACAACTTCCAAATACTACAAAAATAAGCCTTTTAAAAGTTTAGATATGCCCCTTTTCATGCACATTGTAATATGTAGATAGTTCAACAATAAATTGCATACCTTATATTATCAAAACACATGTGCTCTTACCTAAACCGACTTCAAGGCTCCTACTTCAAGATAACATAAGTCTGCTACAAATCACTGCTTACTCCAAAACTTCTACAAGAGTTGCTTTATAATTACTTCACGATAAGCATCAAATATTATTCTAGAACATGTACATGAGAGGCAAAAAGGGTATGGTTCAATTCATAAAAAATATTAGATGGTGAAACCTTGCCCCAGGAACTTGGAAAATGCTAAAATCTACCTCAATGAATAGCTTGCATCTACTTCCATATATCATCAAAATATACCTCAAGAAAAAGGTTTCTATAGAATACCAAGTGTAATTTAGAATTTTAATATTTTGATAAAAATAAGATTTTTCCACCAATAAAAAATCTACTCTAGAACTGTTATTAAGTTCTTCTTTTAAATCATCAAAATATGTCTCAAAAGGTTGTTGCAGACCACTGAGAAGAGCTTCAAAATTTGTTGTATGATATCATTAATAATTTCATAAATTAAACTGGTTTAGGACATGTGAAAAGACTTTTGAGTGGACTTAGAAGGGGGCCATATTAGGGCCTTAGGGAAGACTAAAATAGGACTTCAGGCAGGCCCAAATTAAAATACAAATGGTTCAGACTTGTGATATAAACGGTTGAAATTCAGACCTGCAACTGTCCATAGAAGACGCCAAAATTTAGCTATCTCAGAGAAATTCGACCTGAACCTACGATAAGAAATATTATATGAGTTGTAGGGTATGACCTATGTATTTTTCACATAACTTGGATGATAAAAATAATGCTCTACAAATTTTCCTTAGAAATAATTGGATTTCTTCAAATATTCAATGATGCTCTAGCCTTAGATTGCTCCTTGGTTTCCTCGGCCTACTCCTCACTCATTTTCCATAGAAACACCAATTTTATTACCTAAATTTCCCATGCGTTGAGTGATTATATAGTGGTTTGGAGGTGAAATTATATTAGGGCCGACCTCATCCGTTAAAATCCATGACTATATGCTAGATCCGACTTGAACCTGTATCGTGTCGACCTGAAAAAGGAGGCTTAAGATCTAAATAAAATAAAATTGTACCTTCTAAAAAATATAATGCAAGGAATATTTTGACAATAGATTTAGGGAAATTTAATTTACAACACTAGACCTTCTTGTTAACAATGTAGTGATAAGGTCATAAAATTTTTTGGGAAAAAGTGCTAGTGCAAAACCCATACTTGGGGCATCAACCTTAAAAAATTAATATCTCTTCAACCAAGGGGACCCATAGGGCGTGCCACTCATCAAAAGAAATGGAATGACAAGGGATACCAAACTAAGAGGTACTTGTACCAAAATTCACTTGATTTGTGCACATAAATCGTCAAACAAACATTGTACCATACACTCTTTGACATTAATGACAATTTTTCCAGCAATCTCCACCTTTGACATTGATGTCAACACACATTCCATCCCTATCATCATGCTCCCCCTATCTCTATGCTTCATTTAATTTGTCTCCATGTTGCACTTCATTTTATCTCCCCATTTGGCATTAATGGAAGAGGGTGACTCATGTCTTTGGGGTTTCTCCACTTGAACATGTGGCACTCAACATAACTTCTATGTTCTTATCCTTTCCTTATTTTTCATTCCTACGATTCTTTTTCTTGAATGCATTTTTATTCAAATCTGCTTGGTCTAGAACATATATGTTGTTTGGTCTTCCTGTGGTTGTTTAAACCATTCTTCCCGAATATTCTTCTTTGATTTTACACTTATGAGAGTCAAACACAAGATTATACCCTTGATCACACATCTTTCCAACACTGCTAAGTTTGTGTAGAAATTATAAAAACATATTTATATCAATGGATTCAATCTGATCTAATAATGTACTAAAGATAGATACTGAATCATTTCTACAAATCAATTACGCAAATTAAACACAATCGCCAATCACATGAAGCAAAGAAAGAATCATATCAAACCACAACACAGATAATTTCTTGGGGAAAGCTTGCTGCTCAAAACCCCTCTATCATATATTGTATATTCCACAAGGAATCATGAAACAATTACAATGCACTCTTCTCACAAGAGTCTCCTGCAATTTTCCTATCATCTCACACTGATCCAGACAAAATCGGGCCAACACTTAGCCAATTCTCAACCTGTCTTCAACCTACCTTGCTCACACAATTCTTGATGAATTCAATCCCTATTCTTTAGGAATTTTAGCCTTCCTCAACTGCACTGAGTATCATGGGCATGCTGTGGTGTTTTAACTACATTTGGGCAGTTTGCTAATATCACAACTAATAGTTAACTTCCCTTTAACCTCTATCTCAACTGGGTCTCCACTGGAACTGACATGCATGCAACTATTAAGAGTAAATCATTAATTGCATGGCAGATCACTGATTGTGAATTAAATAATGTTTAATTCACTCTATCTCTCACTAGTGAAACAAATAATTACAACTATTTCAACTGAATTTAACTCAGTTAATTGAGTTAACTGATTACTCATGCATTAAAATCATGCACTTAACTACAACTTGAACTATAAAACACATATAATCACTTTGCATGCCTCACCAACTACCCTCAATTCAAAATTCATGAGCTAACTAAGTTTATCACACTCATTTAACTATTACAACTGATTATGAGATAATATTACATTTTATTGTCCAATTTAATTAAGGGATAATTAAATTTGACACATATCCAATTTATTAAATAAATTGAATTTCACACTAATGTATCGCTATCTGTAATATTCCAAATTAGGAAAAATATGAGTATAACATATAAAAATGGAAAATGCAACAAGTTAACAATACATCAATATGAGCATATAATAGAGCCATTTTATTAGCCAATATAGAAGAAAATGTATACAAGATCTTGAGGAAAAAGACACTCTAGCTAGGCAAAACAAGCCTCAAATGACCCAGTACATGAGATATGAAATGTTGCTGCTATATAAAATGCCGGAGAACATATGACTGTGCAGTCATATGGAGAATAAATTCATGGTAAGACTGAAAACACAAGGACCTACTGATATAATTCTTAGAAAATACCAGGATAAGAGATCTAGGCTTTCTAACACTTTTCCAAGACAACCAAGAAGGGGTTTCCGGAAATACAAAAAATGAAAGTTTCATCCCTAGGGCTGAATAACACATTGTAACTATGTAACTAATAGGAGGTGAATTATGTGATATAAAAATTGCTGATACTCCTCCAATAGACCTTTCGGATGAAGGGCTGCTCCCCTCACTCGAAAACCAACTCACAATCTTGGGCACTAAGTCCTCCACTGCAAATGCCCTACAAAATAATGCAGTTTCTGAAGGAGACTATTCCGTAGGTGATGGTTTCTAATTGGACTAATACTAGATAATGGAATAATGCTCAAGGAAATTCCTTTCCAGCCTCCGGGATGAAGGGCTACTCCCTACACCGGAAAAAAATATCAGAAACTGGGTCTATCAACCCTTCACTGCTACTGCCCTCCAAAACAACACAATAATGAAGGAGAATTCGTTATGGATAATGGATGAAGCTTGGCCTGATGCTAGATAGTGGAAATGGATCTCAATGAACCTATCCTAAGTGGGCACTCGAAGTCCCCCGATGATGAGGGTGGTATTTCCGCTCGGGAACACCCTTGTGCTAAACAACACAACAGACTCCGTTAAACAGTTGAATCGTGCAGAAATTCATAAAAGAAAAAAACATAAAAAATAATCAGAATAACTTCTATGGCTTCCATCCCCTTCCTTATATGATTTGTGAGCCTCCTCACCCTTGGTCCCACACATTAAATATTCTACTCTCATGGAGACTCCCTCCCACTAACACTGCACTGTCCCTTAATAACTCTCCACTACCTCCATACCCACACTGTTGATTTGGTTAAACTTGACCCCATCCACATGCTTCAACCTCTATTCACACCTAAGAGTGCTTTATTTAGCTAATAATATGATCCACATTAGAAGTGGTGTTATTCCTACTAAGGAGATTTATGGGTCTCCCTACCATCTTATTCATCTATCTAAGTGACAAAAGCAAAAATTAATATTCCAACTAGCTAAAAGCTAATTAGGAATATTACAGACCCATCACTACATGACTTGTGGTCCCACACTAGTGTAGGTGCTGTCATGTTGTTTCTAGATTCCAATTTCACTGTTTTTTGTTGCAAACTTCAACACTCCCTCTAAACAAGAAAGGAATGTCCTTGCATGCGACATGAAATTCTTGCATGCAACACTTCTCTAGTGTCTCTCACACATGCAACTATTACATGCAACACTTCTAAAACTGAATAGCCTCCAAGAAACTGAATCAGTATAATGCATATGTCATTAGAGTCTTCTGACTGCTAGTAGCTACTGCACATGTCTACTGGACTCTCTGTGCTGTTGAAATCTACATCCATGCACACCGCACTACTGCCAACTTTGATCTGCGTTCCAATATCCGACACCTGTCACTCTGATTTATGTCCTCCTGAAATATGACTACATCAATCTAACTGATCCTGCTACTGCTGTACTATGGGATCCTCATATCTAGGTTTTATCCATGAGACACACCATCTCTAAGAGCTTGCCCAAATTTATTCTTTGGATTAATGTTGCACATCGTCCCACCTCACACCTGGAGGTATAGTTGCATGTACTCCCTCTGCCCATCTGGCTCAAAATTTCTCTGCTTGAATGGTTTCTGCCACTCCATGATCCTCCGCATGGGGCTACTCCATATATTGAGGTTCATTATTTGGAACCAAGAGTTCCTCATCTGCATCCAAATCCAGCTCCCTTTCAAGGGAAAATTTCATGGATTTCTCACACTTCCCCATGGTACATCCCTTGCGCGTGTTTATCTGCACAAGAGTACATTTTGGAAGCACTGTAGAATTATTTTGCATGACCTTCAAAGCTCCATGGTGTAACTCACCCTCATCCCGACTCACCACTTAGTTCGCCTTACCTATCAATGCTGTGAAACCATCTACATCAAGTTTATAGATATTATTAACTCGAATCCAAATATTCTTGGCTTGTCCCATTGTTTTGTGTCGCATGAAAGATTTTCCTTCACTGAAAACAACATCATAGCCTCTATCCTCCAACATTGCAACTGAGACTAAATTTTTCTTCAAGCTTGGTACATGCATTACATGTTTTAATTGAAAGAGTTTACCTGACTATCTCTGGAAGGTAATGGTACCAATCCTGGTAGCACTGTACCACCCTTCATCATCCATTTCGATATGCATATGGAGATCCTTCTCGTCCAAGCTACTGAAAATTTCTTTGTCTCCCATCATGTGAAATGATGTACCACTGTCCAAGTACCACATTGATCCCATCACAGTTGACACCATGCATGTGATCAACGAGAAGTCCAACTCAAATTGCGAGGCCAAAGCCTCACCAACTGCAGATCCTGAAGTCTTCTTGTTCTTCTTCTTTTGTGGACAATTAGTGGCATAATGTCCATGCTTGTGACAGTGAAAACAATTCATTCTGGACATGTCGCGCTTCTTTCCTTCTTCACGAGACTCAGATTTGGAATAGGATTTCTTTCCCTTCCCCTTCTTTTCCGTACTAGCCAAAGCACAATTTTCTTCATCATCTTCTGTAGAAATTATACAACATGCATGTATATCTTGGATTCACCCGGTCTAACAATGTACTAATGTTAAATACTGAATCACTTCTACAAATATTTTGTGGAATTAAAAACACAATTTCTAATCACATGAACATGAAGTCGAAAGATCAATCACACACAACACATATAATTTAATGGGGAAAGCTTAAAACTAAAAACCCCACTATCTTCTATTTTATATTCAACATGCATTGTGAAGCAACTACATACAAAACTCTTCTCACAAGAGCCCTCCAGTACTTAGCTGATTGTCTCATACTGTTATATGAAAAACTAACCAACATATAGCCAATTCTCAACCTCAAGACAGCTTGCCTTGCTTGCACAATCCCTGATGGAATAGATCCCTAAAAGTTAGGAATTATTTCCTTCCTTGACTGTGCAAGTATCATGGGAACTCCAATGGGTGTTTGGTTGCATGTGTGCAACCCAATAATCCTACAACTGATAGTCAAATTCCTTTTCACCTAGAACTCAACTGGGTCTACACTGGATCTGAAATGCATGTAATTAATAATAGTAAATCCTCAGTTGCATGTGAGATCACTGATCGTGAATTAATTAATATTTAATTCACTAGATCTCTCACTAGTGTATCTTCAGTTAGAACTAGCACAATTGATTTTAACTCACTTAACTGAGTTAAACTGATTACAACCTGGATTAAATAATGCACCACTGCACTTCAAAATTTGTTACAACTAGAATTACTTTGCATACCTCACCAACTACCTCTAACTCGAAATCCAATAGCTAAATGAATTTATCACTTTCAGTTAACTGATTCAAGTCAACATTGATAATAGATTACAATTTAATTTCCATCTTAATTAAGGGATAACCAAAATAAACATGCACCCAAAAATAACACTGCGAGCCTCACCCTAGTCTGGTGTAATGTTCCCAAAATTAGCATGAAGCTAATTGGAACATTAATTTTGCTTATATCATCTAGGAGGTGAATAAATAGGTAAGGAGGCCCATGTGTAAGAATAAAATCCCTCATAGTGTGAAAGGGATCATCAGAGTAGCCACATTTTTCACCCTCAAGTGTGAAAAGGGGCAAAAGCATGAGGACAAGGTCAAGTTTGACCAAGTCAACAACGCTGCCATAGTGGGAGTGGAGCACCTTGAAAGACAACGCAGTGTGAAAGGGGAAGAGATAATTTGGTGGAGGAAACCCTAATGTGTGGGGCCAAGGCAAGAAGGATTTCATTTTTATAAAGGGAGGACAAGGCAGCCATGGAATGATATGTTATTGAGTATAGAATTTGGTCTGCCTGACTATTTTCTTTCTTCAGTTGTTTAACTGAGATTGCTCTGCTGCTTAGCACAAGGGATTATTTGTTTAGGAATCCTTCTCCCTTCTTGAGAGGCCTCTTGAGGGATTGTACTTCATTTCTCCACATTCAGGCTCAAGGCCAAGCCACCTCCTTCAGCTACAACATTATTCCTGTAGCAGGAAACGTTGTGTTGCAGCGTGTTGCAGTGGAGGGTTCCACAACACCATTTCCTTGGCTCATCTTTCAGAGGAGGGATCTTCTATTTCTCTGGGAGGTTAGTGAGGAAGATTCCAGAGTTTATTGCACATCTTTGGCATCAGGCCAAGAACTTCCCATCTCCTACAACACAATCCATCTCCTTGACTGCGCTATTTTTTAGTGTATTTGTAGTGGGGGATTGCATCACTATTTTGGAGGGTGATATCTTTAGGGATTGGATCAAACTTTCACCTGAGAGATCCATTGGATGAGATCTATTCATCATATGCAACATATTCAGTTATCATCATCCATTTCTTGAGTTGCAGCTGCTACTTAGTTTTGTGACTGCAACTCCGACATTTTGGCCATTGTGTATATTTAGCCAATCCTTCTAGGATTGACTTGATATAATATTTTCAGGGGTTAGAGCTTTTCTCCCCACCTTATTTGAGCTATACATTTCTAAATCCATGTATTGACATTATTTATGTAGTAGTGCCTCTTATAAACTGCACAGTCATAACTTTCGCTTTACCATATGTAGCAGTGCATTTCAGAATTCTTGTACATGTGGATTTGAGATGGATTTGCCTAAGCTTGAGTGATATTTTCATCAAGATATTGTACACATTCTGATGCTATAACATTAATAATATGGCTATGAGATCTTATTGCATTTTCTGAAGTTGATGCACACTGCTCTTTCAATGTTGTGTTTACAAATTGTTGATCTCCAACTTTAGAATATCTTAAGATATTCTTATTGTTGTAGAATTTCCCTATTTTTGGATATTACATCTGGGTGCTTAATGCAACTAGGCGTGGGTGCTAAAATTTTCTTGTTGAAACTATCCATCCCCTCTCAACAAGAAAGGGATTATCCTTCACCTTGATCCTGTCTCTATGGTATTCGAATTTTCTCCTGGTGAGCGCCTTCGTTAGAATATCTGCATCCCAATCTTCCATGGGAATGTACTGAAGCAACATTATCATTATTTGCACACAATATTTGAGATGATGGTACCAGATATCTATATGAATGGACCTATCATGAAACACAATATTAATTGAAATTTTAATGAAACTTTGATTATCACAATGAATCACTGTCGGATCCATCTGAGAACCAAACAAACCAACCAAGATCTTTCTCATCCATATAGCCTCTCATGCAGCTTGACTTGCTGCCATGTATTTTGCTTCCGCTGAAATCAGTGCCACAGATCATTGTTTCCTACTATACTAGGAAACTACTATCGGTCCAATGCTAAAGATCCCTCCTGATGTGCTCCTTCTGTTTGATGGACTGCACGCCCAATCTGCATCCATGAAGCCTTGTAGCTTCACTCCCTTTGTCTGTCTATACCATAGACCATACTTTGATGTGCTCCTCATGTATCCCAGGACATGCTTCCTCGCCTTCCAAAAGAGCTTGGTAGGCTTAACCATAGCTTGAATTAGCTGGTTAATTGCATAGAAAATTTCCGGTCTCGTGTCCACCAAATACATTAGCGAAACCACTAACTACTTGTAGACAGTATCATCCAATACCTTTCCAGAAGTAGCATCCTCTTTCCTCCAATTTCATGGAAAAGGAGTATCCATGGGTTTGCAGCTCTCCATGTTAAACTTACCCAGTATCTCCTTTGCATACTTTCCTTGAGACACAAAAAGTTCATCATCCCGCTGCCATATTTCCAATCCAAGGAAATAATGAAGGAGTCCCATGTCCTTCATTTAAAACTCCCTTGCAAGATCCTCCTTGCATGAGTGTATGAACTTCTCATCACCAGTCAAAATTAGATCATCAACATAAAGAAAAATAATCAATAGCTTACCCTCAACCACAATATGGTACATGTTTGCATCTGCTTCACTTTTGGTTAAGCCTAGTCCGGTGAAATAGCTGTCTATCTGAGTGTACCAAGCACGGGGTGATTGCTTCAGCCCATATAGTTCTATTTTGAGTATGCACACATGTGACCCACTATTGAAGATTTCAAAACATTCATGTAGATATATGTACTCCTCTTCCTCAATGATCCCATTGAGAAACACAGTTTTCACATCCATTTGATGAATGTGGCAGCCCATCTGCGCTGAGAATGACAGGATGGATCTTATGGAAGAGTACCTTGTGACAGGTGCAAAATTCTCATCATAATCTATCCCCTCGATCTGTGAGAATCCTTGGGCCACAAATATGGCCTTGTATTTCTCCACACCCCCATCAACAATTTTCTTTACCTTGTAGATCCATCTTGATCCAACAACTGATTTGTCGACCAGTCTTGGGACTATCTCCCCTGCACTATTATTGAAAATGGAGTCATTCTCCTCCACCATTGCATGAACCCAAGTTGGTTGGTGCACTACTTCTTGAAAGGAAGATGGTTCAGTCACAATACATTTTCTCATAAGAGCCATGTATCCAGTAAATCATCCAGGAGACTGTCTCTGTCTACGCTGTGAGATAGGGGCTCCTACATTATCTACAACATCAAGTCTCAATATATCAGCTTCCACGGTGCGCCTTCTGCCATTTCTGATGGATGGCTCTACATGAGTGTTTTCATCCACTCCATGAACCTCCTCATGTGGCTAATCCACATCTTGAGACTCATCTTTGGGAACCACCGCATGGATCTCTCCTCATCAAATTTGATATCCCGTCCCACAGCAGTCATTCTATTGTTTGGAAAATACACACGATAATTATGGGGTGTTTTAGTGTACCCCACAAAAATCCCAACCTCAGCTATTGGTTCCAGCATATTCCTAGCATCCTTGGTCATATGCACATAAATAGATGAGCCAAAAATCTTAAAGTGTGAAACATTAGGTTTCTTACCAATGAAAGCCTCTTCAGGTGTACTCATGCCAAGTATTCTATGTGGACAATGGTTTTGCACATGTGCCGTTGTATTGCTTGCTTCTGCCCATAGATGCATCGATAGGCCTTGATCATGCAACATCACTCATGCTGCACTCATAATAGTTATGTTCTTCCTCTCCACGAACCCATTTTTCTATGGGTTATGAGGTGCTATGAGTTCTCTTCGAATTCCTTCTCTGTTGCAGAAGTTCTTGAATTTGTTAGAGATGTATTCTCCACCATTATCGCTCCTAAGAGCCTTCACTTGATTCCCCGAGTATTTCTCCACCAGTGCCTTAAACTCCCAGAACTTGGAGAATGTTTTATCTTTCTTCTACATGAAGAATATCCAACACTTACGAGAAAATTCATCAACAAATATTACATAGTACTTATGTGTTTCTGTTGTAGCAAACAAGAAAGGACCACACATGTCTGTGGGAAATCTCTCAAGGATTCCTGAAGCTCGGTTTTCCTTCTCATGAAAGGTGGCCTTTACATATTTTCCCATAGTACATCCCTTGCATGTTTCTGACTGCACAAGTGTACCCTTGGGAAGACCAATAGATATCTTCTGCATGACTTTCGAGGCTCCATGGTGAAGATGACCCAATATCCTGTGCCATAATTCGCCCTCATCCTGACTCACCAATTGATCTACCTTGCCCATCATTACTGCATAGCAATCTACCTCTAGCTTGTAGATATTCTTAACTTGAATCCCTATTCTCTTGGCTTGTCCCACTGTTTTATGTCGCAGGAAATATTTTCCATCTCTAAAAACAACATCATAGACTCTATCCTCCAACATTGAGACTGAGACCAAATTTTTCTTCAGACCTGGTACATGCATTACATATTTTAATTGAAAAGGTTTACCTGACTACCTTTGAAAGGTAATGGTACCAATCCTGGTAGAACTGTATCGTCCGTCATTGCCCATTTCAATATGCATCTGGAGATATTTCTCCTCCAAGTCACCGAAAATTTCCTTATTTCTCGTCATGTGAAAGGAAGCACCATTATCAAAATACCACACAGATCCCAATGCACTGGACACCATGCATGAGATCAATGAGAAGTCAAGCTCAAATTGCAAGGCAAGGGCCTCACCAGCTGCAGATCCTCCAACCTTCTTGTTCTTCTTATTTTGTGGACAGTTAGTAGCAAAATGGCCATGAACGTTGTTAACACTGGAAAATCATACAATAGAATAAGACATTAATTAATGTTAGGCAAAAGGATTTAGAGGGCTGGAAGGCATTACAGGATCTAGAAAGTATTGAAAAATATATAAGGTCTGAGGAAAATCAAATTTTAACTAGTCCTAAATGCTATTTGTGCTCATAATCCTTCGTGAAGAGCACCTTCCATGCGCCTTTTTGCCCGATATGCGCGCAATCCTGGGAGTGGTGAAATTTCACTATACGGGACCACACAAAGCAAAGGACAAGTGATGCCTTACTTGTAGCCGCCTAAGGACAACCACCAATGCCTCCTTAGACACTATGTGAGCACACAAAGGAATCATCCCCCTCTGTTGGGTCACCATCCTATATGTACCAAGAGAGGGAAGGGAGGATTTGAAATCTCCTATGTAAGACCACCATGAGATGAAGAATTTATGAACACATTGTTATGTTGGCTAGAATTTCCCAAGTAATACTAGCAGTGTGTGAGCCGGAGCTAAAGATAGAGGGGAATCCATTGTTGACCACCCAAAAATTTCAGTCCAACACAGTAGAGAGAGAGAGAGAGATTGCACCGAGGCAAGCTTGGGATAAAAGCATCCTTGCATTGGGACCTAGAACCATTGTCTAGGGGCCCTTTGGCAAGAATGTAAAGTTTCACTCTTATTACTACCAACGCTCAATAGAAAGGGACCTAGAGCCACCATTCATATTATTGTTGTCGTTTAACTCTTTTCATAGCTCGTGTTTATTTGTTTAGTTTTAGTTTACATTTGCATGCTATTTCTCTATCTAGTATGCTTATTGATTCTAGCTTGTTCCTCTAACTTGCTTGAATCCACTTATTTTTCTGCCTATTACCAATAACTTAAGTGGGTAGACCACACCTATTAGGTTGGTGTGATTTCATACATACGTGCACCAAACACACTACAATAGGATTGGTGACTCCAATAACGTTTTATTACCAAGTTTATGTGGTTGTGCATTTTTTGCAGAGACCTCTGTCTGTGTTGTGGAGTTGAGCTGATTTTCCCTGATTTCTCTTGCAGTCCCTAGTTCATCCCAAGTGACAGACTAAAGCAGAACCACTCAAATTTTTTTTTACAGAAATTTGTGTGCGTTTTCTTCTCACAGAGGCACAGGGTGCGTGTTCAGAGCTGACCCGCGTGCAGAGAGTGCGTCTGTCTTAGCCTTTTGCGCGCAAAATACAGAATGAGAAATTTATCCCAAGTTTCTTTTTTTTCCTGCTTGTAAGGTGCTTGGCAGCCCCTAATACACCTGCCAGCACTGGTTGTGGTACCTCGCAGCTTTTTAAAGCTCAATTTTAGCTGCTTTTTGTAGGCTTAGTGTTAGTTTTACTTCAAGTTGATTTTTGTAAAATTCACACATAGTTTAAGTAGGGGGGGGAAATAACTTGCATTCTGATTTTTTTTTTTATGTTTTGCAAATTTTGGTACTTACACACCTAGATAACTAGCCCAAGTAAGTGGCCCAATACCACGAATGCATACCTAGTTTTCTTTTTTCTAGTGTAAAATTTTTAGTTTAGTTCAATTTTTGCACTAGGAATTTCGGGACTAGGATTGAATTGTTTATAGAAGAGAAAGTAATATCTGCTACCTTTTCACCCTCTGGTGATCCTGGGTAAGCATATGAATGCTCCCTATGCACAATTCACCATCTCCCTATAGTTAGTCACATACATTAACTGGGAAAAACAGAAAGCAGCCCATTATCCACACATGTTTTTTATTTGAGCCAGGAACAATACAACATAGTTTAAATAAGGGATTTTGTAAAGGATCATCGATATCCACACGATAAAACTACGTACTTTTCCACTTTTTTCTCACACACACTCACCCACTAAGCGAAGCAAATATACCTAAATCTAATTTAACCTTAATCACTAAATTCTCCCCACAGGGGCCACAAAAGAATTTATAGCTTAAGTTAGGATAAAATGGGTAGGCATCCAATAAGCCCCCTTGACCATACTTCATATTGAAACATAGAGGTTGTGTATTTAGGGAGCTTCAAATCCACCTATCAGCCCACAACAAAGAAAACCTGAGCGCGAAAGAGGCCTGTTTCAGAGAGGGTTAGGCTTAGGTGCAGTGCGTGCGGTATCAGTTGGGGCTACCTAACCCGACTAATACTCGGTACTATTATATGACTACCAAGAAGCCCAAGACTTGAACGCTCATGTGGGACAGTGGTTCTTAGTGGCCAAAAACTAGAGTAGCCTTTTCCCTATAGGTGACGGTGCAGGTAAGCGCCAGACCCTCTACCCTTACCTTGGTGGATTCTCTTCGGCTGACTGGGGGCGTCGCCGGCTCTTACGGGACGTTGTGCCAGCACTCGCAAGAAATATTCTCAAGGCCTAGTTACTTTTGAGTGTGTGAGGATGCATAGGTCTTCTAGGATTTTGAGTATCATACTGTAGTATTCCCAAATGGGAAAATGCAGCAATACAAGATAGATATGCAGGAAAACAATGCAGATCATCAAAGTAAGAGCAGGAGGCCAATATGGAGACCTTTCAAAAGAATTTACAATAGAAAAATAGATTTACAATATGTCCCATGAGATGCATAATAGGAAATACAAGTCTCATATTAAAGAAAATCCTCAAAAAGAGGTGCTGCAACCATACATATAGACTGAAAATGCCTTGACAACGTTATTTTATTAGGCTGCAAAAACTGTTGATTAAAATTTAGATCTAGTGTAGATCAGTGCATGAAAATTCAGATCTATAACAGATCCATACACTATATAGGCTCCTCTTTCAGACCCCCTTGGGGTTTTCAACATTACACCATGTACAAGTAGTAGATCTAAGATCTAAGTCTGTAGATATACAGAAATATTCAGATATTCAGAAATATATAGCGGTATTCAGATCAGATCTGATATGACATGAAATAGATCCTCCTCCAATGGGTCTCCAAAGTGAAGGGTAGATCCCCAACACTTGAGAACCAACTCTCCAAATGGTGTGCCAAAACACCTTGAAACAACACCTATAGGAATAATGCAGATCTAGAAGAAAAACTACGCTGTAGGGTTTAGAATAAGTTTGGCCACATGCCAAGATATGAAATTGATGCTCCAATGATCCAATACTCTCTTGCCAATGGGATAAAATCCTTCCCCACTGAAAAGGAGCGCTAGAATGGTCTAGATCTGAGTAGATCTAGCCTCCACTTGCTGCAACTTTCAAAGACAACCAAACCCTCAACAGGATCTGGGTTGTAGTTAGAAGAATAATCTTGGCATCAAGCTAGATAGTGGACTATGCAATACAAGACTCTCCCAAGAGCTACTCAATGGGAAGAGGTGGGATTCCCGATCATGAAAACCCAATGCTAAACAACATTTGCAATCTAGGTTAAACAACCAAAGAAAGATTTATTTCCAAACAGACAATACATCCAAAATCCAATATCATTCAACAACCTCCTCATGTTGCCATCCTCTTCATTTTATAAGTTAAGAGCTTTTAAACCCTAAACCACCTTCAATGAAATAGCTTCTTTCACAGAAGCCATCTCCATCTAAAACTGCGCTGTGCCTCATTGATGGCCACTCCTCCAAGATAGCACTGTAGATTTGGTCATGGTTGACCCAGTCAAAATATCCAGCCCCTTTCACACCAAAGGGTGCTTGCTTACATAGCCAAGATTTAGCATTTTTCACATTTGGCATTGATTTATTTACTGTTTAGGAGTTTTATGAACCTCCTTTACATTTTTATTCCTAAAATAGAAAAATAAAACAAAAATGAATATTCCCATTAGCTTAGGACTAATTGGGAATATTACAGTCCTCCCCTCCCAAATGTTGCTTGTCCTCAAGCAACTGATAAGGTGAGTGTTGCAACTCTTCTCCTCCTCCATTGGTGACACCATCATTTTATAAGCTTCCTTCATAAGCTAAGTGTTCACCAATCCAGCTCTCCATGAATTTTTCCTCCAAATTTCTCATGAGATGTAAATAGCCATCCCACAAGGAGACAGTAACTCAAATGAAACAAACATGGCTTGCCCAATGTCCTCCCTGAAACATGTAGCGTAAGACACATGGAGAACCTCCATCCCATAGGGCACATACATACCTCCCTCCCTCCATACATTCCCATAAAAAGTACAAGTATATCATCAATGTATGGGAGCAAAAAAATGTACAAAAAAACAAAAAATTGTGCATATGGAGGTGGGTCATAGTCCCACATGTGGAACCAACGCAATGCATCTCCTGCCTGCATCAGATCTAGATGTGGTAAGTGGTTTTCCCACCACTTACTTTCTGCCCATGTAATCTCACTATGGCTGAAGGCGTGAGATATATTTGGTGCCTTAGGAAAGCACCCATCAATATGAAAAATCTCCCTTTGTCCACCAAGGGAGTGGCTAAGTTCAGAAATTTTCGTGGCCCAATGTTGGCCATGAAGTTTACAAGATATAATACTCCTCCTTGGAGTCATGGCCTGCATAAACATGGTGAAATAATGCATACAATAAGAAAATAAAACATGTTTTACATGAGCATGTTCTTCACCAACAATCCTCCTCATACAAGTGGAGTGGTTCATAGATCTATCTCCTCTCTCAAAAGAAGGAGGATATGGCCGAAATAAATCTTTCATAGAGTCATGTTGCTATCCCAACTCCACATGATTCATGCATTCTTGAAAATTCTGATGTATTTCTCCTTTCAATCCTTCCCAATCAAAGCTCCTCATGATGATGTTGTAGATCTTCATGGAACATATGTGGCTGAAACATAACTCTTCATAAGCTCTTTGTAGCAACTTCTCCTTGAGCTTGGAGGCTCTAGACAAGAAGATCCTACCATGATGATAGATGAATCGTCCTTGGAATAAATAGCCATCTTCATGCAGCTGGTCATCAAGTATCATGCAAGTGTGAAGATCCCTGGAATAATCCACCAACAATTGGGATTTCCAATATGGATCTAAACTGCCCAAAAATGACAGCATTGATGATGTATCAACATAAATGTCTGTCATGTTGTTGCTCTCCTCCTTGACATATCCCATGCAAAAGGTATGTGTTGTGTTAGCCATCAGTAAATTTTTGTCATAGAAAATGATGGCTAAAACAAGTCCTGAGCCTTCAAGAGATTATTTTCATAGAAAATTTCTCATTCTTGAAGCCTTTTGATGCTGCCTTAACTCAAAAAGTGATTTTCACTATTGATTCATTGAAGAAATCCACCAAGAAACCATGCTGATATCCAAAAAGATTGTTTTTTAGGCCATTTTCCAAACCTATGTCACTCATTGTTTGCCCTTATTAATCCTTCTTTTTCCCCTGAAAAGTCCCCTTTTCTCCTTCTAAATTTCCCTTCATTATCCTAAGAAACCTTCAAAAATGCATTTTAAACTCACAAAACATCCTTTTTTTATGATTTAAAAACCTCCCTTTTAACTATTGGAACTTGAAAAAAACCATGAAAAACCCACAAAAAACGCATAAAACCTTTGAAAAATCTCTTCCGCCCCTTTTAGGCCTTTAAGCCCCTGAGGGCTTAACTTTTGTTCACCCTTTTCGCCATAATACCTTGCACCCGCGACCAAGCTATTAGCCCCATCGCATCGACGCTATTACCTACTTCATTGCATTACTCCCCCTTCCCCCACCGATGTGATTAGCTTCTTTACCTTTGGCCCCTGGTCACTCGTTCCTCCACGGGACCATACCCCTGCACTAAAATATAGCCCCCATCACATCGACCCTTATTCTTTTCCTCCCCCATTCCTTTGTTCCCTTCCGATGCGATCAACCTCTGTTTCTTTGGTCCCTGGTCACCTCCTCTTCCAAGGGACCATGCCTCAGTGCCTATATTAAGCCCCCATCGCATCGGCATTTTCCATTTCACCATCCCATCTTCCCTCTAGCCCCAATTCTTTTGTCTTCCACAAAACCTTTCCCCTTCCTTATTCATTAGCCCCCTCCTCTTAACTATTATTTACCCCCGCGCCCTTTGAAAAATGAATTTTCCCTTTGGAATTTCCCCACACTATGCATTACTCCACGAAATAATCTTGATCGTCGATCTATAAATATCAACGGTCATTATACTTCCCCCCCATCCTTTTATCGCCCAACCCATATCTATCCATCTACCCTCTGCAACAAATCTCACCGTTGATCTTTATGATCCAATGGCCCCAATCAAACCTGACACCCAACCCCTTCGGACCCGCCTCCCACTATTCAAATTCCCATCCAATCAGTGCTTGCCACCTGGTTCCCACCTAATTCCATGCTCGAGCACCTTTCTCTATCGCGCTCATCCCACCACCATTGGATCTGCGCTGCTTGATCCAATGGCATACCTTGTTTTTTGCGCAACTTTTGCCACCGCGGTTTAACAATCAAAATCCATGCGAGACCATTGGTTTTAAAAAATCCAGACGTCCCATTTCGATTCGATCGCGTTCCCTCCATGCTGAAGCACTTACCACTCAATCACCGCACGAAAACCGCTAACGGTTTTCGCAAAACCACCAATCTATAATTTCGCGCCAAATGCAGTTTTAAAATCTGGTCATGGTTTTTGTCCATAAAAACTCTGCCGCATGCTATTTCCTTCTCCTCACTGCTTCTTTCGCCCTCCACCAGCCTTCAAAGCAGTTTTCATCCACATAACGAAGGGTTTTATAATGATTTGTGTCTTATTGCAGGTTTAATGGCGGTTTCATAGTATAAAGTCATCCCACAGTCCAATGAAGGGACAAGGTTGAGGGTGACGATCCTTGTGGCCCAAAACAAAAGAAAAAAGGGGACAAAAGGGTTAGATTTCAACGTTTTTACCAATTTTTTCATGAAGCATTGGTTTCGCAGTTAAAACCCTCCAGTGCAAGTAATCTATGAACGAATAAAAATGAAGAATCAGTAAAGAGTATCAGGAAATAAATGTGAAGGATTAAAAGCGAAGGTTGAAGATCCAAAGGGTTTAATCCCAACTGTCAAGGATAAAGCAAGATTAAAGGTTAAATACAGTTGATAAAGGACAGAAGGCCCAAAAAGTAGTTAAAGAAAGGAATGAAGGCCAAAAACCAAAGAAAAGGGATATTTAAAAGTGAAAGACAATGGAGATTAAAGTTAAAAAAACCTAATATTTAAAGAATTAATCGATGGTTTACAAAGATAAAGACATAGTGATTAAAGCAGAGAAGTGCTTAAAGGATAAAACAGTTAGCATAAAAGGTTTAAAGGCTCCGAAGATGATTAAGAAGGCCTTAAAGCAAGAATTAGGGCCTAATCAATGTTTAAAGCCACTAAGGCAGACAAATCGACAAAGGAGCCTCCAAATGCCACATCATTGAGGCAATTACTCCTCAAAATGCCACCTACCAGTGGATTTCACCTGAAAAAGAATGCATATTAATTACACAGTCAGAGATATTTCTAAAGATAGCTTAGAATTAATTTCCAACCTACCAAAAAGCCCCCAAAGTCAACAAAAGTGACTAAAGTTGATGAAATTTAATGTAATAATCAATTAACATAGTAAAAACATCAGATGAACTTCTCCATTTGGCCCTTCAAAGTCCGAGAAGCACTTACTCTGCATTAATTGAACAGATAAACCTTTCTTTCACTCCACCTCCTCATTTCTTCTATAAATACTTCTCTAGAAGACAGTATATATGTTGGTCTTTGGATACTTGTTGAATGTAAATAGCTGTTGAAGCATGCTGTAGCTCTATTTTTTAATTGAGGAAAAATAAGCTGAGATGAGAAGTTTGAAGCTGTAAAGACCTACTAAACTTGAAGATTGTAACTGGTTTGAACATCAAATACAATAGCTGATTTATGGGATCCTGGTCTATGTCAACGGTGATGTTATTCTCACTGTAATTGTTATTTTCATTATGTTTTCATTTTGTCCACTTTTCTCTGATAAATAACAACAAATATAGATTAGGATTTACTTCTGAAGTACCCTAAATCTCACTGATAAATCTTTATCCTTTATGTTTTCTTCTAATTGTGTTTTGAAGGTAATTCAATAGAGTATAACCAGTGAAATATTGGTAAGCTCATGTTTCCTGAGTACAACTTGAGATATTGTCTTTGAATGTTCTTGAAAAGTATTCTAATTAAAGATTGAGCTAGAGAATTTTATGGTTAGCCCTGTCCTCTAGTTTCTTCTCCAACAGTTGCTTTGAAAAGTTCCCTTAAGAGTATGTCAAAAGCAGGCTAGTTTAAAAGTGCTTACCTGATCTTAGGCTAATTTTTATGTTTATCATGAATGTTTTCCTTTAATAATATGCTGAAAACAGGCTAAGTTAAAAGTCTTTACTTGATCTTAAGCTATTCTTTTTTTTTTAATGTTTTCTCTTGAAAGTATATCAAAAGTATGCTAGTTTAAAAGTACTTACCTGATCTTAGTTTACTTTTGTGTCTTTCCATTAAGTGCATGCCAAAAGCAGGCTAGTTTAAAAGTACTTACCTGATCTTAGGATGTCCTTTGTTTTTCTTGTGTGTTTGCTTCTTTCACAACACTCTTACTGTCTCGTTCCATAAAATCAACTTAAAGAGATCCTTTGACATAGATGAATTGCCCCATGGACCACTCTTGAAACTTGCTGTGCAATTAAATCCTCTTGTGACTCCATAGCCCAATGGATTAATGTTGTTCCTTACTTATCTTATCAGCTGAACCATTTTGTCACTTACTCACACCTTCACCCTTCATATAGACTTCCTTCATCTTCATAATATCCTACCCAACCAAAACAAACAAACAATCTTGTTCTTCATAACTAGCCTAAAATCACACTTAAGCTTAAAGAAATATCCTTTGAAAGAACATATATAGAGAGATCCCTCTCTGAATCTAAGATGGCTAGATCCTTAGGTTCCAAAGTGGTTTTTATGTAGGCTCTGCAGCATTTATATTTTCCAATCTTGCAAAGTACGAAGACCTAACATGTTGGAAGGCCATTCCTTCCATTCTTCTCCTCCCACAGTGCAGAATCAGAAATGAGAGTGGATGATGATGATGTTGGGAGAAGATATACCTCCTCCTTGAGCCTAACCAAGACTCCCAACGCTGTAGTATTGTCTTCCAATGATCCCATACCTCCAGGATCTGAATTTGGAGCATCATGTTGTGATAGATCTCCCATAAAAACTGAATTAGGTGGCCTCCTAGGTGGTTTTCCACTAGATAAAAGTGCCCCATGCAAAAATATCATGAGCACGATAGATGGGACTGTAAGGTCCTTGCTTCCACTGCACAAATCCATCTCTGTTATTTGTGTGGAAGTCGTATGTGAGGGATATGTATGCATGCCTTTGATCATTTGAGTTTCACCACTCTTCTTTTCCACCCATTCCATTTGCAAAGCCTCCCAATTAGTGGTGAATTTTCCCAATGTAATTAGCCATTGAACACCCAAAATGACATTGGTGTCAAGTATGTCAACCACAAAGAAGTGATCAACCAATGTATAAGTCCCCATAGTGACTGAAAGTGATGGGACATAATGCATGAATTGCATTGTTCTATCTCCGGGGACAAAAACAGAGAATCCCTCAGAAGTATCAATGGGTATTGCCCTCCTTTGCACTAGATGGGCATCAATGAAATTGTGGGTAGCCCCACTATCAATCAACACAGAAACCCTCTGATTCAAGATGGAACCTTGAACTCTTAAGTTCAAGTACTTAGGTACTCCTCTCAAAGATGTAAGAGCCCCTCCAATAGGAGCAAATTCTCCATCCCCATCTGCTGATGGTTTTGGCTCTCCTCCTGCAGTGTCAGTGCTGTGACCTCTTCTTGGTTCATCTTCTTCTTCCTCCTCAACATCTGAGAAGACCTCTATGTAGTGTGCTTTTCGAGTCAGCAGCAACTACGAGAGTAGTTGTTCCTACGACAGTACAAACCTAATCTATTTTCACTCTATCAACTGCGTCTGGTTCCACCACACCCACGATGGAATCCTTCTCGTGTCTCTCAACTAGCTCCATACGGATTAGCCCCATTCTGCATAACCCTACACAGGAACAATCCCCCGTTGGGTCCTTGTTTCATTTGGATGAGGATATCCTTGAGGCTATGAAAGAGCCAAATTACCCATGGGATGTAATGTATCACCGTTCACTTTTTCTCCCCAAGAAAACGTTAATTCCTAGAAAGACAAATGAACAAGATATCTACGCGATTGAATCAAAATATTTCTTGCCATCAGGGAAGGTCGATTGGTTCAAAAACCCCATCCCCGCGCTCGATGCATTTGAGGAAGGAAATATGTCGAATATTTCACCTACCATCAAGGTGAACATATCCCAAAATCCAACAAAGGTCGAAGAAATATCACTGGGGGCAACATGCTCTCTAGAAGAAATAACCTCTTATACAAATTGCTACAAGAGTATAGAGATATCTTCACGTGGGACTACTCATAAATTCCTTGGCTTAGTCCTACTATTGTAGAACACCATATTGACATTTGGCCTGACGTACATCCAGTGCACCAGAAAAAATGTCAACTTCACCCATCTAAGGCAGAAGCAATAAAGCGAGAAATCGACAAGCTTCACAAAGCCAGGTTTATCTAACCCATTGCCTATACATCTTGGGTTTGCAACCCTGTTCCTATCATGAAAAAACAAGGCACTATACGCGTTTGCACCGATTTTCCGGATTTGAAAAAAGCTTGTCCTAAAGAAAATCATCCCACTCCATTCATCGACTAAGTCATCGATGCTTGTGCAGGACATGAGGCTTTATCCTTTATGGATGGGTTCTCCGAATACAATCAAATCCAAATCTGCTATACAGACCAATACAAAACTACATTCACTACACCCTAGGGCACATTCACATAAAAAGTAATGCCTTTTGGCCTAAAAAACGTTGGAGCCACTTTCCAATGGGCCATGAATTATATATTTCATGACTTGGCACACCTTATCCTTACCTATTTGGACGACTTGATGATACGCTTCAAGAAGCGCTCAGACCACCTCCAGGATCTACGATTGGTATTCCAACGATGCCGTCAATACAACCTACACTTGAACCCCCTCAAGTGTGTCTTTTGCGTTAGAGTAGGAAGACTCCTAGGTTTTATTGTGTCCTAGCAAGGCATTTGTTTGGACCCCCTCAAGGTCCAAGCCATCAAAGAGGTACCTCCACCTCGAACCCTCAGGCAACTTAAAAGCCTACAGGGGAAGGCCAATTTTATGAGATGATTTATCCCAGATTATGCCACCTACGCTCAAGGGTTCATGTGCCTCCTTTGCCTGGACATTCCATTTAAATGGGATGATTACGCCCATAAATCGTTCGATGCGCTAAAAGAAACATTATCTTCAATACCCCTCATTAGTCCACCAGACTATGACAAAGATTATATCCTGTATTTATTAGCTTCTGAGTCCACGTTAGCCGAAGTGTTGGTCTAGGATGGCCCAAATGGGAAGGAGCATGTAATCCACTACGTTAGCAAAACCTTATTGGGTCTAGCATTAAGATATGAACCTAAATAAAAGACTGCACTAGCATTGATTTATGCAGTCCAAAAACATTGCCACTACATCATCTTAAGAACCACTAATGTCATCGCAGATATTAACCCCATTAAGTACCTGCTCACGCGCCGCCTAATGAACCATAAGTACGCCCATTGGATAATCATTCTACAAGAATATGACTTACATTTTCTCTCCCCCAAGAGAAAAAAGGCACTTGCCCTAGCATAATTCATTATGGATCTCCTGAGAGATACCAAGGGATCACCAATGAACGATTCGATATCCGACGATCACCTATTCTTCGTAGCAACTCATGACCCTTGGTATGACGATATTCTTCTATTCTTGCGAACCCAAAAGTTTAGACCTCATCTCACTCGAGATGACAATCGACACATATGCCAACAAGCCCCCCGATATCTCCTCATGGGAGATGTTTTATATCGACAAGGCATCGACACCATTTTACGACGGTGCCTCACCCATGATCAAGCAGAACAAGCCCTTAATGACTGCCATAGAGGTGCTTGCGGTGGCCATCTATCTGGCATGGGCACCACCCAGAAAGTCATACGAGCAGGATATTTTTGGCCCTCCTTGTTTTGCGACTTCATTATGACAGTCAAAAGATGCGAGCGATGCCAACGCTACACCCACAAAGCAAGAGCACCTCCCGCTCCTCTGCATCCTATCATCGTCGCCGGTCCCTTTTGTAAATGGGGGATTGAATTCATGATTTGCAGCCCTACCTCATTGGGAAACCATAAATACATCATCATGGTTGTCGACTATTTCACCAACTGGGCTGAGGCCATGCCGACATTCGACAACATGACAAAAACCACCACTCGATTTCTGTTCAACCACGTGATCGCCTGATTCGGCGTCCCCAAAGAGTTAGTCGACCATGGGAAACACTTTGAGAACGAAGTTTTTGAGGAAATATCTCACCACCTCGGATTCACCCATGAATTTTCTTCACCATACTACCCTCAGTCCAACGGACAGGTAGAAGCTATTAACAAAGTACAAAAACTATGTTACAACGCATGGTGAATAACTATAAAAGCAATTGGCACCATATGCTGTTTTCCACCCTATGGGCATACCACACAACGGTAAAGACGTCCATTGGTTTCACTCCCTTTCACTTAGTATATGGGGTTGAAGCTATGATTCCCATCGAATGTGAGATCTCAAATTTACATGCATCCATCAAACTCCTTGATAATACCCAACCTCTAGAACAACGCCTAGCACAACTAGAGCTTATCGACGAAAATCGACGACAGTTGTTGCAACAAAACGAGGCCCACAAGAAAATGGTAAAAGCATCATTTTACCACCACATCACCCCCCGATCATTCATCGAGGGAGAATTAGTCCTTCGCTATGATGTCTCAAAGAAGCCCTAGGGCTAGGAAAGTTTGAAACCTTGTGGAAAGGACCCTACATCATTAAACACTCCCTCCAACGGGGGGCATACATCTTGATGGAACCAGATGGGACCTGCCTCAATATCCCCGTCAATGTCCTTTACCTCAAGAAATTCTACCGATAAGGGCCAAGACGACCCTTCCCTAGAGTGTTCGTACACAAAACCCCACCACTCAAAAGTTTCAACCAAAAGACTTATTTAAAAGTTCTCAAAGTATCACCATGGATCACCAACCTGAACCCTATTTCAGATTTGCTGATGGAGCATCAAGATGGTCTCAAAATTTATCCGTAGCTGCCTGGGTCATATACCACCCTGACCGATTGCCACTCTGCTCAAATGGTGTGTGCATCAGTTCAACAACAAACAATCAAGCATAATATGACACCGTCATCGGACTTATGTTTTATGCCCTCCATAAGGGTATACTCCATATGCATATCTACCTCGATTTCCAGTTAGTAGTGTCGCAGTTAAACCAAACATTTGAGACAAGAGATACACATCTGTTTAGAAAATATTTGAGTGCCAAAAGATTATGTAGACAATTTGACTATATAACATTTACACATGTACCGAGGACTCAAAACCAAAAAGCTAATCACATAGCTAAGAATATCCTAAATTGGAATGCATCTCGAATAAACCATCATACATAAAAAACTATAAATATAGATATCCATTAGCATAACATCATACATAAACTAAAACAGGTGACACATCATGTAGAGCCGTAAAAATATCTCTCATATATATACCACAATGTGTATGTATGAGTACAAAAATAGTATCGCTAGCCCACCTGCTAGCCCAAATATACAAAATTCATCAAAAATAAAGGAATCATCCTCATAACTAGTGCTTTCCCTATGTAAAAAAATACTCTAGGGTGGTGCCCCCTTAGGAGGGGCACCTGGACCCACCACCACCCCCAGTGCTACCACTAGAGCTGCCGTCGCAACCGCGATTGCCATCTGATGAAGAACAGGCCTATAGTACCTCTTGTGGGCCATCACAGTCTCCAACTAGACCTCGTCGAAGTCATCCATGAAATCTCGAGCAGGCATACCCTCGGTCAAGTGGTCCACTCAACCCCAGAAATCCTCAATAACTGACACCTAAACTGTCAGTTACGCAATACGAGCATCTGCCGTATCTGCTCGAGCCACTGCCGCATCGGCATGAGCTCACTCGGCCACAATCTCTCCAACGGTAGAGCTAATACCCTCCCTTGAAGGGCGAACACCACCACCAGGTCCCCCAGCAGCATCTCCTCCCTGATCACCCCTAGGTCGTCAAGGAGGATCGTGGCCAACCAACCAAGCCACATGGCGATTTGCAATCCTGGGTTTTTGATGTTAAACAACCACCCTCATTGTTCAGTGTAGTCTTGATTTTGAATGTGGACTAAATTGTGACCTATCATATAATTTTTTTTGGAAAAGGTTAGTATAATTTGAGTTTAACAATAATATCTTTGCAAATTGTAGTTCTTACTTGCAACATTCGATTTACAATGTGGAATTGACAACTTGTGTATGCCAATTTATGAATCTATTCTTTCTTTCATCTAATTCATTCTTTGATTTAATGTTGTAACCAAGAAGGTTGTATGAACTACATGTTTATACAATAGGAAACAAATTTTATGCCACAGAGACAACCAAGGTACTTGATCCCACATGAACTTTATTTGTAGGACATGTTATTTTGAAGGGTGACGATGCTGATCTAGATGAAGATGATAGGAAACCTAAAAGTAAATATCTAGATGGTTTTTTTGGAATGGAATCTGTAGTAGTAATTATAAATTATTCTGAAAGGGTTTGAACTGATCATAGATATAATTTAATTGTGTTTGAAAGGTAATTTCATTTCAATTCCTATTCAATGTCCAATCAAGACCTTACAATTGTTAATTTTTGTCTTTCAAAAGCGGTGGTTAAAGATATATGTTGTTGTTCTTGAAACTGAAAGAATGGAATATATAAATACATGTATTTTCCCTATAGTAGGTTCCAATTTGGATTTCTAGTGTTGCCACTGTTAGAAGTAGACATTGATGATAATCTAGAGGATGGAACACTAGCATTTTCTTTAGCAGTGAGATGCTAAAAAATAATCTATAACACAATGTGTTTGTGACACCTTAGAATTTAGAGATATTTCCTGAGTTCTCGTTGTATGTTTGATTTTCTAACACATATACCCTTCATTTCAAACATAGGTGATAGAGAAAAATGACCATATTTTTTTCTCAAACAAACAATTGCATGAAGTGGATATCTGGGAATTTCTTGCAGTTGAACAACCAAAAGTTTTCAAAAATTGTAAAGTGTTTTTCAATAGGGTTTTTATAGTTGGAGAAGTGTAGCCACATATTCACCCTTTTTTCATATGGCTGAACAATTTAGTCCAGTATGAGCAATACAAATGGACGGTAAAGTTCTATTTTAGCAATTACCTAACAACCTCCAATCCTTTACATGAACTTCTACCAAAATTGTCTCAAATCTCAACACCATCACCTAACATCAATTGCCAAACTTGGGGGAGAAATTAAAAACCTTGGGATGTCAAATTATACCCATAATTTCTGTACTTGAGAATGCATCTAGAACCACAAATTTAGTCCTGATTAGGGTTTCTTGTAGTAGTTTCTACAACCCTCTAAAATCAGCCTCAAAATGCTCCAAAAACTTCACTCTTCCCTTCTAACAAACCAACCTTTTGTGCTAACTCCTTGTGGCTGCACAAACCCTATTCTAGACTTCTTTTAGGCCTTGTAGGATTCCCAAATTAGAGCCACAAGACTTGACTTCCATCCCAAAGTGCCCAGAACCCTTGCAGCATATTTCATGAGAGAAAAGGAACCTCAACTATGCTCAAAACTGCCCATATCTCTTTCTCCTTACGAGTAATGAACTTGTGATGATTTCTTCTTCAAAACTGCCCTAAACTCATAGTTTTAAAACTCGGACTCAAATTCGAACTTGGATGAGGGTCCACTCTGACTCGGCATCAACTCAGACTAGTTGATTCCAAACTCTAATTACTTGGTCTTTGTAAAAAGTATATTAAATATTTAATTTTAATGAAACATTATAGTTTTAAAGATTTTCATTCATGTTTCCAAACTCAAAAGCATTATAATAATAGAGAGAAAAGAACACTTGATGAAATCATGCTCATGAATATATCTATTATATCAAAATGGCACTGATTGCACTGTCCAATACATGTAATATATAGATATCAAAACTAAAACACATAACCTTGGGTGCTAGTTTTTGTTGTAACAAAGTCAAAAATTAAAATCACAACTAACTGAAGAGAATTTTAATCAACTAGATTTATGTTATCTTATTTGATAATTTACCATTATAAGTGTATACAATACATGTCTAAGGATGTCATCAACTAACTGATAACCAAGTGATAAAAAGGTAACTAATATACATCTAAATAGTATATGAATTTCCAAGGAATTCCCAAAAAAATTATAAGGCTTAACGAATGACATGGTCCTCCATGACTAATATGTACTTGTGGCCTTCCTAAGTGACAAAGGTATATAGGAACATTTACAACTACCCCAATACATGGAAGAAATAAACTACAATACTATAGACAAATTCTAACACAAAGAATACTTAGACAAAATTCCGAGGAGAAACAAATTGATGGATCCTTTGTTCTAATTATTCCCTTTCCACTCGCATTGACATCCCCAATGCCCTTTTATGTTTTTTTTTCCATTGATATGGTCTTGATAGTTTGATGAATCCTTTACCATAAACTCACAAAAAATGCAATAATATCCATCCCATTGCCTCAAAGGGGTAACCAAAGTAACAACTTGTGGCTTTCCAAAGTGAGATTCCAGATCAACTTCATAGTCATGATGTTTCAAGGTTCAAGCCATTATAAATATTAATTTGTATTTCCTTGAAATCTACACCAGTTGGCTTGATTATCTTACTAATACAAGTCTATTAAGGAATTATTCCTCTTACAGACTGCCAAAGAAGTAAGCAAGCCATAAGTGATGATTGTGATTGTCATCTGTTCTTTGTTTCCAATTTCTTACTTGATCTATGAATTATAATCTAAATCATCCATTCTATGTAGCGGAGTCACAATTTTCATTGGCCCTTTAATAGTATGGCATATAGGAGGGAATTCAAATTTGAGTAAGCCCTTTTTCCTCCTAAACCAATGACTCTTGGAATGTATCTTCAACTTAATAATGCCAAAGGTGTTCCTGCATAACATTTTTAGGATTACTTATATATGATCAATGATATAACCAAAATATATATTGGATCATTAAGCACATATGTCCCAACGCTGTGTTAATAATAACCAAGGAGTTGTGCATAATTCAACACCCATGTTTATGTATAATTCAACACATATGATTAAATATATTTGAACATCTATGTGATCATAAATTCCACCTCAAGTTTTCATTACAACAACTAGTTACCATTTGGTTTAGGGCCTTTCCCCTTGATTTTGTTTTTTCTTACTTATCAAGACATCAAGCAAATTAGTTGAACTAAATATGCTAGTTTGATACCATTCTCCTCCCCTATACCAACAATATTCTTAGAATTTGTTTAGGTATCCCCCCCCCCCCCTTTGGAAAGGAATTTCTAAACCTAAAGAATGAAGTAAGTCACTAACAGACAGTGTCCCACTTAACAGTGTCTTAGGCATTCCTCTTGAAATAAGGTTAGGGTTTTCCCTTAGGGAGTGTTTGAGTGATAAAAAACAACATTGTTAATAATGATTTTGGGTATTACTGGTATTTAGTTTTGGGGGGTATTGACCTCTATGTAATTTAGGGATATACCCCTTTTAAAGTTAACAATAACTAACTTCGAAGTGAGGAAAAGTGAGGTGACAGTGCTTACTTCCTAGTGTTTCCGAACTCCCTTAAATTTTTGCAGGGAAGGAATTTCAAGGTGATAACACATCATATTGCATGTCTTATGCCAAAATATATGAACTGATGTAATATTGATATGCTTTGGGTGCAGAAAATTAAAAACCTTTTCAACAAGCATTTTCTAGCTACATCATAGTTTACAAGTTTTTAGATCATAGACAAAAACACACAAATTTCCATTACACTTTTTTGCATCAGAAATTTAAATTAAGTATGGTTATATCACTGTGAATGCCTAACATATAGCTAGAATGCCTAGATGGTAGACACAAATTAGACACCATGAAAAATTATTCCTAAAGAGCCCCACTAACAACATAAAAAAATCAGCACAAGCGCCGAGTATCATAGTAAACGATGTCTTGCAGCATTTTTTGTGGCTAAAAATTGGATGATTATAATGAGCCATCCAACCATGACACCAAAGCCACATGCATATCAAAAACATAGGAACTTCATATTACTCTACGGTTGTATCACCATGCTATTCATGCTACTTTAAACCCCTCGACAACTCATGAACATTGTTATATCAAACAAAATATGTGAGATATAGACAAACGCCACCCAAATCACAGGAAATGATGCTAATTATCAAACAAAATAGGATCACAATGAGACCATAATTTTATAGATTAAAATACGAACTTTTTTTTTTTTATATTAGGGGATAAGACTCTTATATATGGATGATATTGGTGGGGACTTAACCAATTTTCCAAGTTGGGGTGGTGATATTTACCCTCGCAAGAATTCATCCTACACAAAAAGTATGGTTTGTTTCCCCCCTATAAAACAGTGGGGGAGGTCATGGTTTTTAAGTTTGTCTAGGTGAAATAATTTCTATTACAATGTAAAACAGGATCCCACCTCTTGATAGCTTGACACTTTAGCATTAAGGAAACTTCTAGATTTTGAGATAGTTTCCTTATACTGGGATGTTGAACTGCTATATGACTTCAAGTGATTGTAATGATCATTATACCCATGAAATTTTGATAACATTTTCATTCTGAATTGCTCTTTAATTTCTTTAATGTAGTGAACATGATATAATTTTTCAGTCATGCTGAGAGTATCCCTCTTTGAACTTGTACAAATTCCTTTATTTTAGCAAGTTGTCTAGTTCTATTTCTATCAATCGATTTATATCTGCCATTTTTTTCTTACTTAAGGAATATCTATTCAAATTATCTATAATATAATTTTTCTGTAGAAACTGAAAACATCAATCACATGGTGAGCTAGTTATAATTTGTCAGGATTGTCATAGTGTGGGACTTTAAGCCCTTTATATTTGGCACATGATGTTCTATGATTGAGAATTTTCTCATGGGTTTAATTAATAAACTAGGACTTCCAAATGGAAATAATTTAATATGGAACTCAGGTTCCTATAGGAGGAAACTATAGAAACAAAAAACTTGAAATTTCCTGTGCGTTTAGGGACAGTTATTCTCATAGAACAATATATTTTAAAGGTTGTTTGCACTTATTTATGGTATGTGATCCTTAATTACTAGAATGAAAGGATTTATGCCCTTTTAAAATTCCATTATTGTTTTTGGAACTATGCAGTATAAGAAGTATTATTGGTTTGCTCCATACTCACCTTGAAAATTGTAGTGTTTTCAACTATGGTTGTCTGATTGGTTTGATGTCCTTATGATTGTGTTAAATCCCAATTATATACATGGATAGGTAATATACATTTAGTAGACTATTGTTCCTATTATTATTTCTACATTTTTTGATCCTTAAAGGTAATTTTTATTTCTTTGTTTAATATTCATTATTCTAAGCTTGTTAAACTTTAAATGTTTAATAAATTTTAATTTTCATTATGTGGGAACCAAGATTGGAATTTTGTAGACATGATAATATGGCCAGTATATTTGGTAGATACCTAACAGTGCAAGGTTTTAGTAAAATCTACAGTGAAAAGGTTAGTCGTATGAGGATTTTGGATGGTGAGTAATACAACATACCAATGCCTATGAAACTTACTATTTTATAGTTTCTCTATGATGATATCATGGAAGCTAAAGAAATAAGGGCATAAATTAGCATGCGGCTAAATGATGATTTAGATGTAGAGATTGATATCAATGTTAACTCATCCCCTGGTGTGCGGTTAATTAATTTTGGCTTGGGAGGTATGCAAGCATTTATGGAAAGAAAATGAGGAATTATACTACACTAAAACAGATGACCAAGGAAACTCCATTTCAAATTAAATGCATGTTTAGAATGTAAATTATGTGGAGATAAGACAACATTACAGTGAAAATTACATTGTAACTAGGCAACTAAAATTAAAAAAGAAGATTTGTAGAAAATTTGGATAGTGATGATTGTTGCCTTTGAGGTATGGATGGTAATTTAATTTGTGGTGACAATTGTCCCACTGCATATCATTCTAGTTGTCTTGGTGTTTCAAAATATTTTTTACCTGAAGGGGATTGGTATTACCCTGAGTGTATGGTGAAAGAAAGAACCAAAGGACTTGAGGAATTGAGTGATTTCCAAGGAGCTGAGTTATTGGGATGGTGAACAACCAATAGATCTACAAGGGTTTACTTTCAGGAATAATTAAAGTGATGTGATATGACTTGCACAACATTATGAAATCACCCATCGTGGGTCCATCTTCTGAGTGGTGTTTCTTTATAGAGAATATTTTCGTTCTCTTCATCTGACAAAGGAAAACTCAGATGAGGAAGTTCATTAATGGGAAACATTGATTACAAAACTTTTGAAACTTCTTGTTAGCCTTACAGAGGTGAAAACTTTTTTGGTATCAAGTAACCAGTTACTGATAAATATTAGTGAAGTGGTTGATATTTTTCCTAGCTTGTTTAAGATGAGCTTTGAAACTAGAAATCATGATCCTGTGGATGTGGAGAACAATCTAGATCATCAATTGTCACTTATTTTGGAAATTTTCTTGCAGTTTTTTCATGATGTGGTTTTGGATGATACCATTTTTTAGAACATACGCATATTTATTCTTGTTGCTTTATTGGACATATTGGATGGAAGAATATGGAGGTATGAGAGACATAATATTTTTTAAAAGCTTACTTTGGTTTACAAGCCTGAGATTATTATTAAGATTTTTATATTTTCTTGGTACAGTGGATCGTAGAACTGTAAAAACTTCATTGGAAACAAACAAGTCAGGTTGGTCATGAAGGAGATGGGTTTGTAGAATTAACTTCTACTGCTTTGTCCTGTAACCTCTGCTTACAAAAATTTTCCTTAATTGTTAAGTGCAATAAGGAGAATCAACCAATTTTTATATTTCCACAGACAACTCACTAGCTAGATGATCTAATAGCTATTTAAATTTTTTTGCATGCACAAGGAATATAAACAAGGCCCAGGGGATAAGTCATGGCCAATTGCTAGAAAGGATGGGATGGGAGTAAATGATTTAGAGTCTGCAAGTGTCATGAAGATGTTGCACTCTTTAGAGATATGTTTTCATAGGCTGGCAGGAAATTAGCTACGTCTAATGGACATGAACAACCCTTCCCTACAAATGATATTGTTTTTCACTCGAATATACCTTTACAAGGAGTTGTTGAAGTGCTTAGCTTTCTTAAAGAGTGAATTTTCTCCAGATTGGCATTCTTCTATCCACAAAGAAGCCTATCACCAACTTAATGAAGAGCATGTTAGTTCTCTTTACAAATGTTGCAACCAAAACTTTCATTTGTTTATGAAATAATAGAGGGGGTTAGTGCTTCAAATGTGCCTTATGAAAAATGCTTCCTTTAACATTTTGACAAAGCATGCCTTAACCTATTACATGAACTTGTTATGAGGCACGCCTTATGAAAAAAACTTGAATAGCACCTAGTAAATGAATTTATGAAGGTAGAGGATGGGAGGATTGTTTATACCAATGATGCTCTTATTCTTGTAGCTCGCATTCTTGTTATAAGGAAATCCACATGGTCCATTTTGGGTGATGACTCTTTGAGATTTAAAATATGCATAGGTTATACGGGTTTTATTTTTGAGAAATTGAAAGCTACATATTCAGTATGCTTAAATATGAAATAATTTTGTGCAAGTCTTACATCCCTCTTTCATTTGGAAGTTCATCTCATGGCTTTTCATTTTTTGAATGTGGTTGAAAAAATCAAAATGGCAAAGAATATTTTTTCTAACCTCAACAATGTAAGGTGTCCTCCATTGGAACTCAACAGAGTGAAATTAATTTGTTGGTATTTATTCATTTCAATATTGTTGTTGATTCTTCAACATATGATTCTCCACTCCACGACCTTCCCATCCTCATTGATGTTCAATATAAGAAATAAGTTAATACATATCACAAAAGGAGGCACCTTTCAGCTGCACATAGGAACATGCTATTTGGAATCATGGGTATATCATGTGGTTCAAAGAATTATAAATGTGAATGAGGGAGTCAAAGAAGAGCATGGAATGGCTGACATCTTTTAGAAAATGATTGATGTTAGTGGGGTTTATAATTGTGGTATTGTAGAACACAAAGTTATACATGATATGGGTTTAAATTGGTCTGATATATATTTGTTTATTTGTCATATTTTGGATGTGTGGAAGAGTAGGGAAGCCTCCCAAGTACACGAGCTTATGATTAAAAGGTATTATTTTGTACTTGGACGGGTCACTCTATTTGATATTGAGTTTAAGGAAGTTGTTTCTCTATCATGGAGTAATTTGGTAGAGAAAAGTTGTTTGTAACTGAATACTTCATTAGTTTTAGCCGAATTTTGTGCCATAATGTTCATTTTGGCCATACATGGGATCTATCACAAATAGAAAATATTTTTGTAGATATATTGTCTCAACTTCAAACATTGTACAAATAACATGGTGTAAAGGAAAGGGTTTGGTCTATGAAAATTTTCTTTGAGAAAGAGTCCAATTTCAAGAGAGGATGCTTTTTGGATAGAGCATATGTCTAAAGATACTTCATTACTTACACTTTGTGAGCAGTTAGTTTTTTGTGTATTGGTGGATGGAGAAGAAAACCTTTTGCTGAAAATTTTAACATCCATTTTGAGCATGCATGTGGGGGAAATGAGAAAATATGTACTTTTTGTTCTTGATGGAAAAGGATGTGAAGGCACTGCACAATTTTCACTAATTTTTTTCTTCCGGAAAGTTTGGACAAGTCAAACTAGGAAGAGTTGTTGGGGAAGCTAGGAGCTAGTTTTAAGCTTACATATTTTGTACTTGGAATTGTGACAAAATTAAGAGGATTTGTTAGCAAATAAAACACATGGAACCTTAACAAAATTTTCTAGGCTCCTTGTTGCATGGTTTCCCATCACATTTTCATTCAGGGAGTGCAACCATGGTATCTTCTACTCTTTCTATTGAGGTCTTTGTGTGCAATTAAGAAAATTTTCAGAGAAAGGGATGCATTAGGTGGGATTGAGGTGGATTAAATTTTCAATATTTTTTTTAACATCATAATGATGATTATTTATACAGTGTATTTCAGGGTATATATGATAGATGTAGAGTCTTTTTCAATAATTTAATGCCTTGTATGGAAGAGATATGTATTTATAGTGATCTATTTTTTTATGCACATGGAAAGCCTAGTAAAAGAAATAAACTCAAGTAAGGCGATTAACTTATTTATCAAAGAGAATATACTTAGAAATGAAATCGATATCCTAGAATGTCTGAGAACATATTCTAGTAAAGCCATTATGCTTAATTTTTGTTTGGGAACATTGACTCATTGATGTTGAACCAATCCAATAAGTTCTGAGATTTTCTTGGAGACCATGGTAACTTTTTACCTTTAATTGATATGTTGGATGGATGCCATAATTAATTAGTAAATACAAAGGTTCTAAATTTGTTTCTCAATATCTTAATAGGTGATACATGTTATGTTAACCTGAAGCACACCGTTCAAGAAAATTTATTATTGATGGATTCATCTTCTTTGTCTACATGGCTCGAAAAAAAGATGATAGGGTATATTGTTCAATCAGTTATTGGTCATTTTCCAACAGGAGTCTCTAATTCAATAATTTTTTTTTGTTTCTTTCATAAATTATCTAGTGCTACCTCCATGTAATATCCCAAAATAGGGAAATTCTACAACAATGGGAACATCTTATAATGTTCCAAAGTTGGTGATCTAGCAATACATGAATATAAACATGGAGTAGCAGTGATAATATCATACCAAGATGTATGGAAACCATAAAGCCATTTTATTATATATATAAGCAGCAGATAAGTGCAATAAACATCAAATGATCAAGGCAAACAAGCCTCCCATGAATACATATGTCAAAAGTGAAATGCTGCTACATAGCAGAATGTCTATGGATCAAAACTGCATAGTCATAGATACAACATTGCTACAGGAAATAAAAAACAAAATATATCTACATATATATGGCTGATACAATCATGGGAGAGAAGATCTAAGCTCCCAAACACTATTTCTAGGCAATCCTGGAAGGATTGGCTAAAATATGCAAAACTGCAAAATACCAGAGTTGCAAGGTAGCAGCTGCAACTCAAGAACTGGATGGAGATGGCTGAAGATGACGCATAAGCTGAATGTGTAGACCTCCTCCAATGGATCTTGCAAGTGACATTCTGATCCTATCACTGAAGATCTCATCCTCCAATCAATCCTGCAGACCCTTACTGCAATTGCACACTTAAAATAACATAGTCTAGAGAAGGGAGTGCGCTGTGGGAGAAAGGAAATGTGTTGTTCAAGTGCCAAGATCTACAATAAGCTCCAGAATCTTCCTCATTGGTGTCCCAAATGAAGGAAATATTTCTCCTTCGAAAAAAATCCTGGAAGTGGTGTTTTCAACCCTCCACTGCAACACCCTACAACACAACCCAGTTCTCAACAAAAACTGCGCTGTAGTTGAAGGAGGTAGCTTGGCCTCAAGCCTAGATGTGGAGAAATGAATTGCAAGCTCCTTCAAGATGCATCTCTTGAAAGGAGAAATAATTCCTAAACAGGAATGCCTTGTGCTAAGCAGCACTGCAACTCTGCTAAACAACAAGAGAATGCCAAATAGTCTTCAGAACATAAAATCAAGAATACATAACATGAATAAAAATGGTTGCCTTGCCCAAATTTTAAACAAATGGAGGCCCTCACACCATGGGTTACACTCATTAGGGTTTCCTCCACCAAGGAATATCCCTCCCATTTGTTGTAACTCCTAGAGACAGCCTAGAGTTGTGATAGACTAATGCCTAGGACATCTTAGCATAGCAAGGAGCGTATAATATAATGTATGAATTTGTCAACTTCAACTCACATGCTATCTCCTGTAAACAGGGAAATAAACTAGAATGGGACCAAGACCCTCAGAAAATGACACAGAGAAAGGGATACTGCAGAGGCAAAGTGCATAAATCTAATATGAAAGCAACAGACAATTCAGAGACAGTTTACTGCAAAGCGGGCCGATTCAAAAATACTTCACAGACATAAGTTATCAGAAGGTGTATGTAGTGAATGAAATGTAGAGGAGATATTAGTTAAAATTGAGCTGATACCCAGATATACAATATCACCATGCATGGGCTTACCAATCTAAGAATCCATACATGATAATAACATTTTAAAAGCACCCTCCCAAAGAAACTAATATAGCATAAATACGATGTAGCTAAATAATGGAACAGAATATCATGCATGAGCCATATTTAAAGTGCTTGACTGATCTGAGCATGGGCATCAACTAGGATGAATCCATACCAGAAATCAATGAGCCGCTCGCATTCCAAAACATGATACAAGAAAGATGGATGAAATGAAATGATCTATTAATATAACACATAAGAGAAAAGGCTACACACTGTGAAATACCAAAGACCAGAATCCTCTTTAAAAGATATAACTCCTCCTCACTGAGACCCTATGGGCTCTCAGCCTTCATATAAAAGTGCTACAAAATGTATACAAAAATCCTTTCACTGCATAATTTTCTGATAGAATCTGGAACCCTTCATAATCTGTTCGTTGGGGTTTTTATAGGAAACAAAGAAGACTAATAAAGAAAGTGGGTGATGAGAATTTAATTGTATCATTAAAACAAAATGGTGGAGACGTGCACGCCCATACTGCTGAATGGTTCTGAAGTGCTGCATGTATTTTGAGGCCGACGTTCTGAAATAAATGCACTGGATGAAGATCTCTTCAGGAACACGGTAAAGGAGTAAAATCATATAAACATTCCGTCCTTTCCTGAAAGAAAATAGTGCTGAAAGGAAAGCCTCGAGGTATTTTATTTGTGAATGGTATCCTCTGCCTTATAAGTCCTGGACTACGACTGAACATCATTCAATGGTGAACGTTGAATTCCTCGATCATTTTCTGATATTTTTCTGCTGCTCCATTAATGTTTTCATCTGTGAAATCAGCGCCTTGAATGTCCCTGCAGGGTTTGACAGATTTGAACCCTGCTTCTTTATTTGAAGTCTTGTCGATTTGGCTTCCAGGGACTTTATTCATAATTCTTCCTGAAAAATGGTCCTTTGACGTGTCCTCTGCTACTGAAATCAAGACTATAAATCACAACAATATTTCGTCGCTGAAACCCTGCAAAAACCCGCAAACTTGTTAAGAAAAACCATGCGTGGAGATGGAGGCACGGTGGGGATGACTGTGTAGCAATGCAGCATGACGAGATGGTGGAAGGATGAGAGGTGATGATGAAGAATGCAGTGGAAAAATGGTGGACGGGTTGGCCAAAGTTATAATGCGAAACATTAAAATATAACATATGAATGTAATGTATAAATGGCGGAGGGAAAGATGCGATAAAAACATGGGATGATGACGTGGAGGACCATTCGATCTGGACCATTCGATCTCAAAATGAGATCAATGGTTGAAAACGCATCAGAGGGAAATGAGACGGTGGGCCAGGGGCACTGTTGACATGGACTAACACTCATGCAGCTTTGGATTGTGACAACTATTGGATGAAGATCTCCAGATCCGACGGCTGACAGCGATATCGCTGCGCATATTTTTCCGAACAATAGCATGCGATGAACAGTATTTTTGGAGCCGTACGCAGGGACACGCGGCAGAAAGTTTATGGAATCGCTGTCCGAACGAGAATTATCGCCCACCGCCGGAGGGTGGTGCGATAGATACCACCTGGTTTTGGAGTATCGCGTTGCGGGGACCACCGGGGCAAGTGAGATATGGACCGTCGGATTTACGGGTGAAAGGACGACTGAGATGTGGTTTGGGTGATAAATGGAGTGGGCCACGGGCGTGGTGGAGCATTGCGAAGGCTGTACGATCTGTACAGATCAACGGACGAGGGCGCACCCGAAATTCATATGCGATAAGCACCTAGTGTTTTTGTGCCTGGTTCCAGCACTGGGTTACGCGAAGGAAACGACTGAGGGGCTAGGACCAAAAGGGGCTAAGCCTTGAATATTTTAAAACGTGGATTTTCGGCCCTTTTATGCAATTTTGAGGCGGGAAAAGGGCAACGATAGGCAGCAAAAGGATTACTCAGGCTATCAAAATAATTTTGAAGGGTTCAAATGGAGTGGCCTGCCAAAAATTTAATAGGGGTTTGACATGATCAACATCGGCTCCACCTGGGGATAGTACGTTCATCCCTAAACATGTCGATAACTTCGCAGACCATCATATACTCTTCTGTGCGGGCTCTGCTCTTCAACAACCTTACTTTTCACCTTATGATTCATAATAACACTCACATTATTTGAACAAAAATGAACAGCAAACTAATATACAATATAATACACTAGGATTTCTCGGCCTGAGTCAGAACTGAAAATAGGGTTTAAGGAATTTACCATTTACAGGGGCATCCAGCAAGTCGCCCTATAAATTCTCCAACCTGAAAGTATTATTGCCCCCCTGTTCCACAATTTTGAAAGGGCCAAACCAGAGGGGGTCGAATTTACCATGTTTTCCCTTCTCTGCTCTCCTGATGTCCCATCTGAGCACTAGATCACCAACTTGCAGATTCCTGTCTTTAGCATGCTAATTGAAAAGGTATTTCATCTTCTCCTGATATTCCGTCAGCCTTTGATTTAACTGATTGCGTGTTTCTTCCAATTTCACCTGTTGGTTTATTCTTCTGATCATATCATCAGGCTCTTCTTGACTTTCTTGCATGAATCAGGCTACTGGTAGGGCTAATTGAATGGGAAATACTGCTGCCCTCCCATATACCAGTTCATATGGGGATTTCCCAGTTGCTCTCTTGCTGGTAATTCTATTGACCCACAGATAAAATTTCAATTGGGAATCCCAATTCCTCTGATTCTCATTTATAGCCTTCTTTAATGCCCTCACCAGGGTTTTATTGGAAGACTCTGCCAAGCCATTTCCCTGTGGATAATAGGCCGTAGAGTGACTTAGTGTGATGTTATATTGCTGACAGAAGCTTACAAATTTCGTAGACTTGAAAGCCTGTGAGTTTTCAGTCACTATTCTGGCAGGACAACCAAACCTGGATATGATGTTTTCCTCCATGAACTTTATGATCACAATATCTGTGGCATTCCTCGCAGGTATGGCTTCCACCCATTTAGTGAAATAATTCGTGGTAGTTAATATCCATTTATGCTGACCACTTGATGGAGGATGTATTTCACCTATGAAATCATTTCCCCACTGTCTAAATGGTTCATCCACGTGAACGGGAATCATGGGAAGAGGTGTCATCTTCTGTCTTTCAGCAAATTTCTGACATTTTTCACATGCTCTAACCTTGGAAAAAACATCTCCAAAAAGCTTGGGCCAGTAAAAACCAGCCTTCAGGATTTTATGAGCGTGGCCCTCCAGCTGTAGTGACCCCCACAGATTCCTTCATGAAATTCTGCTATAATACTCTCGACTTCATTCTTTGTGAGACACAGGAGTAAGATGCCTGAGGGATCTCGCCAGTATAGCTGGCCATTGGCAACTATGAACTTCTGTGATTTCAATCTCAGCGCTCTATATTTAGTTTTATCACAACTTGGAGGGCAGCTGAGTGTAAGGAGATATTCTACTATCTCTTTGTACCACTGACTGGTAAGGTACTTCATATATGTTTCTGGAGTAGCTACTCCAATTCCCTGTCTCTCTTCTTTCTCCTCAGATACCTCACTGTCTATAATGGAAAAATTTATGCCCAGAGCTTGATAGTTTGATTCAGATAGCATTTTAGCAAGCCCCTATCCTTTGATCAACTTAGTAGGGCGGATGTCTAAGTCATACTCCTGTATTTTAGCAATCCACTTACCCCTTTTTCCTTCACTATCCCCCTGAATAAGAATATCTTTTACAGCAACTGCAGGCACAAATGCAGTGATATGGGACTGTAAGATATATACGCGGAATGATTGGAGGGATTTCACTAGGGCGTATGCTTTCTTTTCCAATATGTTGAACTTTAATTCTGCATCGCGGAGCACTTGACTGAAAAAGGCAATAGGTTGCTCATACCCTTCCTCATTTTTCTGCAATAAAACTCCTGCTATTGTATGAGGTGATGCAAAAGAAAAAATCATGAAAGGTTTATCATAATTTGGTCCAGTTAGCATAGGGGCTTCTGCAAAAGCATTTTTAATTCCGGTAAATGCCTCTCGTGATTCCTAGGACCACTTTACCTCATTATTTTTCTTCAGCATGTCTGTTATATGCCTAACTATCTCAGCATAGTTAGGGATAAACCATATTAGAAAATTGATACACCCCAGGAATACTTGTACCTCTTTCTTATTTCTGGGAAAAGCAATACTATTTATAACCTCTATCCTCTTAGGATCTATCTTCACCCCATCTTTAGTCACAATATGGCCCAAAAGCTTTCCCTCTTCTAATGCAAATAAAGAATTTTGAGGATTCAAAGAGAGACCATACCTTCTGCATTTCTCAAAAGTTCTCCACAGATGCTCAATGTGCTCAGCATAATTTTTGGAAAATACAGTAATATCATCGAGGGAGACTACCAAGAATTTGTCTTGCTGCCCAACAAAAGCAATGTCCATGGCCCTTTGAAAAGTGGCCCCTGCATTAATCAATCCAAAAGGCATCCTGGCATACATAAATTTCCCCCATGGTGTGGTGAAAGCAGTCTTCTTTTGATCCTCTGGAAGTACAGCCACCTGGTTATAACCAGAGAATCCATCCATCATTGACATCCTAGAAGCTCCAACTACTTTCTACAGGATGTGATCCATCTTAGGTAGTGGATAATTATCCTTTAAGGATGCTCTGTTTAAATTTCTAAAATCCACACACAGCCTTATTTCTCCATTCTTCTTTCGTACAGGGACAAGGTTTTCCACCCATTCAGAGTACCTTAGTGGTACAATTATTTTGGATTTTAGCAGCTTCTTGATTTCCTTCTCAATAGAAGGCAGCAGTAGGGGATTTATTTGTCTAAGCTTCTGCTTATGGGGCTTTGCATCTGCCTTCAATGGAATTTTGTGCTGGATAATACTGATATCAAAAGTTTTCGAGTCCTGATAGGACCATGCAAACACATCTCTGTAAGACTAAAATAATTTTTGATATAGCTTTTTATGTTTTCCAGGGATATTTCTGGACAGTTTTACCACCTTGGGGTCAGCCTCAGTACCAAGATTCAGGTCTTCTACCTTATTTTATTCTACCACTCTACTTGGCTGCAGTGGGACATCATTCTTGTCAAATAATATTTCTAGAGGCACCAGCCCTCTAGGTATAATGTTTCCCTTTAACTGCAACACCTTATTACCTGCCACTTTCTCCTCCCAATTTCTTTCTGAAGTTTCTTCAGACTCAACCTCTTCTTCATTAGCATCAATCTCCATATTGGAGAATTCCCCTAATATTTCCAGGAATCTCTTCATCTGTTCTTCATCTTAAAATACCTGCAAGTGTTTGATGTTATCTGGGATTGATGGTCGATAACGCACCTCAACTTCATATCTTAAAAGCGGGTTCTAAGGTGGTCGAAATGTACTAGCAGCTACTGCAAGGGAATCAGCCATCCTATTATGTTCTCGGGGCATGAATTGGATATTGAATGCCAAGAAAAAAAAATTATATCATGTCCCAAACTTCATTCCTATAAGCCCTTAGCCTAGGATGTTTGGTCTGACACTGGCTCCTGACTTGCCTAACCACCAGTTCTGAATCTTCTAGAACTTTTAAGCTTTGTATGTTCATATTCTTGGCTATCTGCAATCCTAACAGAAGTGCTTCATATTTAGCCACATTATTAGTAGCTTCATATTCTAGCTTGAAGGACAATGGAACCCACCTTCTTGTAGGAGAAATCAATAATATTCCAGCCCCATTACCTTCCTTTGAATTTTCCCCATCAAAATGGAGTGTCCAGATTCTTGCTTCATGGCTCTCTACAAGCTGTTCAGTCTTGATCTGACAGAAGGATGGTTCATGAGCATAATCTTGATCTTCTTCCAGCATCAAGCATGAAAAATCTCCTTCCTTACTGTAGACTGGTGAATTTACAGAGTTATCAGCCTTAGTCACCATCTTGACAAATCTAATCTCCCTGTACAACCTCCTCTCTTGGCCACCAAAAACTGGGATAGTGGCATATGTTAAATCTAACTTGATTGAACCACCAATTTTTGTTCCCCAGGATCTTGAAAACAACATGCCAAAGCGAGCTGGAATGTCAGCCACTACAATATCCATGACTACACTCTTTGCTGGAACTTGGGCCAAATTGACCACCAAATCCTTGATCATCCCTAGGCATTTAACTCTTTTGGAATCAAATGAATAGAGGTATTTGTATGGACGGGTGATTTGTAATCCTAGTTGTTCCATTACTGATAAAGGTAGCATATTATGGGAAGCTCCAGAATCTAACATACAGTTATGTAATAGCAGGTCATGAATCACTAGAGATACATAAAAGGGAGGAGTATAAGCATGTAATTCCTCAACATGTGGACCAAAGACAACCATGGGTCTTTCTTTTTGAAGGTTGAGAATATCTGGAGTGAGTACAGTTTCTGGAGGGAGTATGAAAGAGGTGACTTGAGATTGATATGCTGGCTGTTTCAACAGTTCAGTCAAGGGGACTGGGATTTTGACCTTTTCAAGTTCCTTTTGCAGACTGAAAGCAGGAGGGGAATTTTCTATCACAACCTCTTTTGACTCTTTATTTTCAGCTAGGGGCTTGACTTCTTTAGACACAGACTTGACATTAGGGGGAATGACTGCTTTTGAAGAGGAAGGAATTTGATCACTAAATTGCAAAGGTTTGTTTAGAGGTCCCTTATGTTTGTCTATGCCTTTCTGCATTGTTGACTCCTCCTGAGCAGGTGCTTCCTTTTGATGTGGCTCTTATTCTTGTTCTTGAGTACGATTTCTCTTCTTAGAAGATCTGAGGTCATATCTTCTATTGAGTTGTGCTTGCATGAGGTCAAAAAATTGCTTACAACAATGATCAATCTCTGAGTCTTCTGTGTCTCTAGCCTTTTCTTCTTCTTGCAATGAGAATTCCTCTTCTTCTATATCCGAGAAAGCAAGATTTGCATCCTCCATCTCCATAGGAAGTATCTCCAATGGGATCATCTTTTGGACCTTCTAGGTACAATGGGTGTGGTACCTGATCCTGTTGCTCTTTTGATTCTCTTGGAAATATTTGCAGGGGTGGTCTTCTATATTGAGGATTGTAACCTCTGTTTGGAGCATTCTGGAAATTCTTGAAGGCTGTGTTCTTGGCTTCCAATTCAAGCTTGACCATTTTCTTAATCAATTTTCTCATTTCTTCCATTTTTTCATTGGCTGTGTCTCTGTCTTGGTTGGAGGTAGATGCCTCTTCTTTGCCCCTGCTTCTGGTATCTTTTTCAGATCTTCCTTTTGATTTACCAGTGGAGGAAAATTTTTCTTCCAACTCTAGTGCATCTGCCTGAGCATCATCCAGAGTAGCAGGGTTTCTTTCTCTGAGAGAGAAACCAAAGTCTGAATCAAAGGTTGCTACAAAAACAACTTTAACAGCAGTTTGATGGGATTTCATATCAGCAGGGAGACTCAGATACAATTTATTAAATCTCTTGGTAAATTCTGACACTCCTTAATTGTGTCTTTTCTGTTAGTATGAATCTTTCATCATAAAAGATCACTTTAGCTACGCATAAAAAATAGCCCTAACATCGATTATGGCTGCAAAATATCTTTAAGATTACTGCACAAATTCAGATCTAAGCACAAAAGATATTAAGCAGATAAAATATAACATAGCTCCATAGATCCAATGAACAAGACAAGAAGAATGTATTTGAAATAATTTTGTATTATATTAAAGAATGGGGCACCTGAGAGGAAAACAAGAAAGGTGTCTTCCGGTTCTCCTCAGTGGGATGGGTTCTTGGAAGTCCTCAATGTTTCAGATCTAACATTTCTCTCTCTTATGGATGTAGAAAAGCAAACATAGAACTCAATGGGAGTTCACAAAGAAAAATGGAAAATGGTGACCAAGAGTAGATCCAGAGTGATCTAATGCAATGAAGGTGACTAATGAATGGGGAAAACCCCCCTATTTATAACAAAATATTGGGGCAGTCTAGAACTTGGTGCATGAATAAAATATTATTAATCGAATTCTAGAAGCACCTTTTAGGAATATTTTATTATATTTATTGGAGGGAAAAGGATTCTTGATTTGGGTCAATGCCTTTATTTATAAATAATAAATAAATAAGTGATTTATTTATCATTTTAGGGGAATGATGGGAATATAATTAAATAAATAATGATTTATTTAATTATTTTTGGATGATTTAGTCAAATTTAACTAAGAATATTATTTAAATAATGATTTAAATAACTTGTTCTTAGGAAATAATTAAATAAATAAGGATTTATTTAATTAATTAATTTGTTTTGGGTTAAATATGACCAAATAAGTTATTTGATATGGTGAAAGCAATTTTACTTAGAGTAAAATTGGTCTTACATGGTGTACTTGGGTTCATCTAATAATAATAGGTTAGATGACCAAAAAAATGGTGTAACAGATTGGCCCCCAACGTACGAGTGTTAGGAGCAAATCGTATGACCGAAGTACGTTGTAAAAACTCAATCACTAGATATCAAAAGGGAAGTGAGAGAGAGAAGTGTAATGTTGTTTGATGTACAAAAAGACTAGACCCTGAGGAGATGAGACTTACAGGTGCAACAAGTCTCTAGTGTATGAAGTGGTACCTATGCTAAAGGCGGCGGGGGAGGCATACCTATGCCCGCCGAGACATAGTACAAATAATAAGGCGCCCGGAAAACCATGGAACACAATAATGAAGCATGTGCTGGCCTAAAAATGAGCCATATAAATAACATGATGAAGCCCACATACATGTGATGCCTGGAATAATCGTCAGGACTTATACAATAATATGGTAGTACATGAGATACAAGTACACCCAAATTCCCCCTACACACGGGGAAGGGCTCGCAAACTCTGACAGATACGTGCAAATCAAAGAGGCGCCGCAAGAGGTTGAGGCTGATATCATCAAATGGGAGGAGCTGCATCAAGGGCAGAAATGAAGTCATCTGGGCATGTGGGGGGCTACCTGTAGAGCCACCCCCTCATGAGGGCTGAGACATCTCACACATGCCCGGGAATCACCAATAACGGCTGCTGCGTCACTGGACCATCAAGTGTATAGATCACGATCATGCTAGGAAGAGCTCGAACCAATGGTACACTGCCCCCTAGACCTGTCTTCTGGAATAAATGAGCTGATGTTGACAGAAGTAGGTCTGCCATAGGTGAGGCAATAAGGGAACCCCAACTAAGACGCGAGGGAAAATAGTAGAGCGACAGTCAAGTAGATACTGATGATGATGATGGAATGAGAGGAACGGAGGAGCGGTTGGACGACTTCCCTTGTTAGAGCATAAAGTGTATGAATGGCTTGGCAGCGACTGACACAATATCATGATGGATGATGGACAAGGGTACGAATGGCTATAATGTGTGACACGAGAGAGGGACCAAGCAGGAAGAGAAGGAGGACTATGGCGGGGTATAAAAGGACTCGGGATAAGCTCCATGAGTGTGATGGTGACTCGACTTGGATGCTATAAGCAAGGGCGACTAGATGGTGCTGCCTCATAGTACGGGTCCAATGGGGGACCATAAAAGCATGGGTACAATAGGGTGACTCATGATGAAAATCAACACAAACGAATATGAGTAAGGAGGCAAAGTGGTGCCCCAAGTACAAGTGTCGTAAGTGAAGAAATTCGATTTTGAGAAGAGGTGAATAGACCCTTCATGGAAAAAATGGGTCCTGGTGAAGTATCAAAACATAAAAAACTGACAAATACCCATTAGAGTGCTCGGTGAGAGATTTCCAATGGTGCAGATGGTGTGTCAAACGGGGCTGCGGTTTGGTCGCAGCGGACAAAAGAAAAAACAGGGGTTTTCTTCTAATAGGGCGTTTTCCCTCCAAAATCATTCATTTGCTTGTGTAGTTGTGGTGAATGTGGAGAGGAGAGAAGGTCCTAAATCTTGCGGCAATTGTAGCGGACAAACCGACCGTTGGAATTGTGATCCGTCAGTTGCAGGTAAGAGGCCTAATCCTAAGCTTTGTTTTTGATGGAGTCAAATTGCAGATTAGGGCTTTAATTCTTGGTAACTGCACCTACTTCATCATTACGGTCGGGTCACACTTTTTGGGGCAAAAGCTGCGACCTGGGATGCAGGTTTTGGCCTGAAAAGTGCGACCTAGCCCAGGTTTTGCCCAAAAAGTGCAACATGTTAGATGTGGGGGGTTCGGTGCTGTTATGGGCTGAGATGTTGTTTTAATGTAGTTTGCTGATCCGGAGGTTGACAAAAATGATGTTTTTGTGAAGATATGGCAGATATACGGATCAAGTGGAGAGAGAGAGATTGAGGTACATTACAGACAGAGATCCAGACGGATCAGGGTGTCCGTCGTGCACTGGCTAGGTATGGGGTGCTGAAATTTTTGGAGAACCCTTTGATGAGGGCTGGAGAGCCCTTGTTGGCCCATATTATCAATTACTGGGATCCAGATCAGGAGGCGTTTGTAGTGCAGGGGCACAGGATCGAGCTAACGATCCAGGATTTGTATTTCTTGACTGGTCTCCCACCATTAGGGATGGTGGGAAATACACAGCCAGTGTTACCACGTGGGCGTAACATTATGGAGTTTGTTAAGTGAGATTGTCGACCAAGTGTCTGAGTTAAAGGGACTCGAATATCCATTGGTGATCTAGAGAGGTTGGAGACCCGGGCAATGGCTGCAGCAGTGTTGCGGGTCTTGGTTAGCCAGGCGTTCCATCACATCACTGGAGGGCAGATGATGATCATGGAGAGTGTGTTGAGTGGGACCTACTATGGGTGGGCCCAGATGATGTTGGTGTCGGTGAAACGACAGCTGTTGCTATGCAAGCGGAAAGTGAATCATGATTGCGCCTATGGGATGATGTTGTGCTCTTTCTTCTTTGAGAAGATCTTGACCTTACGACCTCGTGTACAGTTTCCTGATGGAGGTCCGAGAGAGCCCCGGATGCGTCGGTGGGGACGACTACTATGTAGAGGAGGGGGAGGGGCGGTTGGACGGGTGTTCCGACCAGAGTTCTTTGTGCATTGGGATCAGATGCCATTATATATAGGTGACTATCCCTATAGTGGGATGAGTTATTGGGGAGATCCAGACTTGTCACTTTCGCCTGGTCGAGTGTGGGGGGCCGATGGTAAGTGACAAGCAACTAATCTGTTGTGTTTATTTTAGAGTTTTATGACTAGTATACATGATGCTAATCGTGATGTTTTGTGAAATGCAGATATAGCTCCGGTAAAACCGGCCGGATATATGGGACGACCTGCAGTGAGAGGAGCTACAGGTGCCAGTGGATCAAGGATGGCACAAAGCGAGGATATGGCTGCTCTGGTGGAGGACATTCATCGTAGATGTGAGGGGCTGCTGACTGGTGTATCAGAGCATGGTTGGCAGGATTTAGATGACCGGTACATAGAGTTATGTATTGGGCTACCCTCAGAGTGGCGAGGTATCATGCAACGCATGGCGATGGCCGGTCAGGCTGTGCGTGATCTACGAGCTGTGGGAGCAGAGCCATTGGCCCAGGATCCTCCAGAGAGTGATTAGATGTAGGGCAGGTGGTGCCCCCTAGTGTCTATGCAGGGGCAAGTGGTGCCCCCCATTTTTGTAGTTTTGTTTTTGTGACATGCTATGGGCATGTGGTATGTTTCAAAGTATATGGACTCTAAAAACACATGTTATATAATATATATGATGGATATGCATTTGATTGATGGTGTTAAATGTTATTGTGTTGTGTGTGATAAATGCTAGTCTAGAACATGATTTGCAATTTGATCTACGTAGTGATTTTGATCTCTAGGTATATGGTGAAATGTAATGAATCTAAATTCACGTATCAAAAGTTTCACTCGTAAATATTGTCTAAATAGGAGGGGGTTATGCACACTATAAACACCATTAAGTTGTAAGACAACAAGCAGGGAATCTAAATGAACATGCAGATGGAGGATGCAGTGAGAGAGGGCATCGGCTAAGAGACCACGAACTGCATCATATTCGGCCTGATTATTGGTGGTCGTACCAATGCAGACCCCATTTGCAAGGATCAGGGTATGCAAGGGGGTAAATATGGCCCATGCTGCTGAACCGAGGTGGCGGGAATAGCAACTTGCTCCATCGACATAGCCCAGATAAGGTCCGAACGAAAGGGCCGATGTAATAGTCTCATAAGACAAGAAATGGGAAGGATGAGACAAAAGAGGGCAGCGTGAGTAGAGGATAGACCTCCAATGACGGCTATGGGAGGGAGCAGTTCGGGTAGGAAGTCTAGGACTCATGGATTGACGAGAGGGAGAGGAATGAGAATGATGGGATGGAGGGTGGGCACTCAGGCTGCGAAGAACATCGAAGATACGGATGGTATTATCGTGATTAGGAGAGGGAATGGAAGGTTCAAAGAGACCGGACAGTGCTGCAAAGGTACTGAAATCATCAGTATGGGAAGAGATGCGCAGATACGGGTCATCGCAGGGAATGACAGAATAACAAGTAAAAATATGGTCAAAATATGAAGAAACCGTGTTTGGAGGAGAATCAAGCAGAATAGGTGGAGTGGGTTCAGAAGGAATGTACTCTGGGGAGCACGCGGATGATGATAGGTATACCAGAGAAGCAGCAGGGTCTGACATTTCAACATCAGGGGGAGGAATGTCAATGGTATCAGGGGGATCCTCAAGTAGACTGGACGCATATTGAGCAAGGATGGGAGAGGCGGATTGATTTTGTTCAACCTCGTACTCGCGGATGACCTCTAAAGAGGCTCGGTAATGCGTGAGGTGAGGAAAATGGTGGGAATAATGGCCATGGACCCCACACAGAGCGCAGGGTTTGTTGGTGCGAAGAGTCTTGGGGTTTTTTGCTACAGATGAGGAAGAAACAGAGGTTTCAGGGACCGTAGATTCAGGGAATGCGACTTTCACCATGGGTTGGATACGGGGCAACTCGGTAAAAGTATGGGTGGGATGACTGATACCATCACACAAAGCACAAGGCTTGGCGGGTGGGGTAGGGGTAGGGTCAGGGGCAGTGGCCTTGTCAGTGGAGGCCCCCTTGCGAGTTTTTTGTTTCTTGCCTGTAGCTATCGTAGAATTAGGAGGGTTTTGTGAAGGGGCTAGGGGCACTGTGGTGGTGGAAGGAGCGAAGGGAATCGATTGCACTGGTGTCACGGCTATGTATGGTTTGGGGTGGCCTGGTGGGGTCTCGGTTGGAGGAGTAAGATACCATACTGGAACTCAAAAGGTTAAATTAGGGAGGGAAAGGGTGGCCATGACGGGAATTGAATAGACGCCGGGGGGGGGGGGGGGGGGCAAGGAAAGGTATTTTACCAGCGAGGTAATGACCAGGGGGGATGGCTCCCATATGGTGGAGATCTAGGGGAACCGACTCAGGGGGGTAGGGAGGTTCCTGAGTGTGAGGTGGATGGGAAGGTCCAGGCAGGAGAGGCGGGCTTCCAGGAGGCCAGGTCAGGAGCAGGGTGTGGCGACGAGGGTGAGGTTGCCGACTAGCCGAAGTAGGCTGCGGAAGGGAAACCTGAGCGGAAGGGAAACCTTAGACGATTGCATCATGCAAACATTCACCAAGTCAGACTGTGAGATAGGAGGAGGAGGAGGACTTGGGGAAACCTACAACAGTGAGTCTTTGCAGGACACTGTGAAACATCAACAAAGAATCAACCGTTTGCTTGTTGGTGACAATAGAGATGGTGGAATCAGGGGAGGTCTGAGAGTTGGGTTCATGGTAGGTCAGTTGGTCAATGGTGAAAATCTTTCCATTATGAGGGAAGAACATCTTGCGGTGGACTGCGGATGGGATGGAAGACATGGCATAGGTGTAACTATGCCCCAAAAGGATGTTGTAGTCAAGAGGGCCGTCGATAACTTCAACGTCGACACAAACCGTCTTTCCGGAAAGGGTGACAGGATAGTTACGGAATAGGCCAATGGGCTGGGAAGCATGGCCATCCCATGCACGAAGGGTGATGGTGGAAGGGGCCAGTTCAGGGGATCCAAGTTTTTTCCAAACCAAAGCGGACATTATGCAGGTAGATGCCCCCTCATCAATAATACACCGAGCAACATTGGCGTTTCGGATTTTGACTGGGATTTGGAAAGCAACCGAAGGAGGGAGAGGGGGATGGTCTGACTGACGGGCGTCAAAAACAATCAATTGGTCATCAGAAGGATCTACAGCACCCACGGTAGAAAGTAGAGCCCTCTTTTGAGAAGGACACGACTGGAGGATTTCCAATGTTGAAATGGCAGCAGGAGATTGGGCCAGATCATCTACTATGTTGTATGAATGCGCAGCCCAAACAGAGGCAGCATTTCGGCGTAATGGTCCCTTAAGAGTCTTGGGATGGACCTCGGCTTTACATGGAGGGAGTTGCAAGGGACCATTGGGTGTCGATAGAGGCTCTGTAGGACCTGACGATGGAGACTCAGAGACAGACGGAACAGGACGTGTGGAATACTGACGGGACCGAGTTTGAAGGTTGAGGTCGACAGTGAGAGGTGGGTCAGAGGCCATCATGAGAATCTAGTAATCAGAGGAACCAGAAGGGGAAGGTTGAGTGGTTACCGGGGCGTGAGGTGGTTGAGTGGCCACGAATCCTTGTTGCGGGAAAGGATCGGTAAACACAACAGGTTGAGAAGTAACGGGGGTGGGAGGGGTAGTAGGGGAGGAGTGTTGTCCCCGTACGGTGGCCTGAGAATCCCACAGCTACCGCATTTGTGGTAATAAGGGACAATCATGAGTGTAGTGACCATAAACACCGCAACACGAACAGGGCTTATTGGTGCGAAGTGGCCTGTCCGGCTTGGGCTGAGAGCCCTGTGGCTGGTTGGCAGTGGTAGAGTCGATATTGGAAGGATTGGGTCCACGATTACCAGAAGCGGAGAGATTGCCTCTTCTCCTTCTTTGAGAAGGAGGAAAAGTATGTGCCCCCTATTGTGCAAATACTTGCCCTGGAGGGGGTAGTAAGTGCGGTTGTGGGGGTGGAGAAGGCAAGGGAGTGGGTGGTCCAAATGCTGGAGGAGCTAGGACACCAGGTTGCGGATATGGTAAGGAGTAGGGTGGGCAGTAGTAAGGTACACATGAGGGTGGGAAAAAGGAGGAGGCATGCCGTAGCCTGAATACATGCTACCGGGAGGGGAAAAAACGCCGGAGGGGCTGGCCCCTGGAGGAAAACCATGGCCCGGAAGAGGTGGGGCAGAGGTATGTGACAAGGCTCCAACGATACTGTTGGCAGAGTGAGATGCCCCCAAGGCATTAGGGCCATCGGGTTTGGGAAGGTCAGGGAGGACGGTATAAACATAACCAGATTGGGCGTAGATAAGGTCATGGCCCAAGGCTATTTGGAGGGCGCTTCTTTGGTTTGAGGGAAAATGGGATGTGACATCTTTTCCAATGGGAGGTAAGAGAGACAAGGGAACCCACCCAGTAAAACTCCGATCTTCAAAGGGGGGAGCGCTAAGACAAGCTTCGTCGGCCGCCGCTCATTCCCTTTACGGGAGCAGAAGGCGGTCGAGGAGGATCAATAAAGAGGTTAAAAGCTTGGTACCAGTGTCGTATCAGAGGGGAAGTTGGAAATAAGATAAAAAGGCTTGGGAAATGGTTGCAAAAGTGGCATGGGAGGAGGTGGCCTGTTCAACATACCATTTAGAAGCTTCGCCTGTAAGCATGCGTTGGAACAATCTAAGATGAATGGAGTCATCGGTAATGGAATTGGAGGAAACACTGAAGCATATGGAAGGATCGGATATGGTTGGATATCCCCACTAGCAAGGCCTTCAAACTTGGGAATGCTTCGAGGTGAGCTTGGTTGGCATAGCAGCCAACTAACATCGTGGTGATAGATCATTAATCAAATTAGGAGGATCTATCAAGGAGACTACAGCCTGTCCAGATCCAATATGCTGTAGCCGAGGTAGGTCCCGAGGTGGTTCTAATCGGAAACAGCACCTTAGCAAAGAGTAATGGGGTTACCGCCGGTGGTAGGCCTTAAGTGAGACATGGTGAAAGTGACAGGGGGAGAACCAGGAGTAGGGGGAGAACCCGAACAATCAGAGGAAGAGTCAGAGTGCGGAATCGGGGAAATACTGACTCGATGACGACGGGAAGGAGGAAGTCGACCAAGCGAAAACTGAGGATGAAGGCCAAGAAGTCTCCGGGAGAGGCGCCTCGGGGGCACAATGATGACAAGAAGAAGAGAAACCAACAAGGGCAGGGGGGAACAAAATCAAGTGAGGTCAAGGGCAGGGAGGTGCAGTGACAATTGATTTTAAAGTCTTTGCCAGGCGGTGTTAACCAGGCACTTCTTCGCTTAGGGTCATTGTGTGGTGTGCATTAATTTTAATTGTTTAAACCCAAACGTTTTGAGAGTAAAAGAAAAAGTGTGTTGCGTAATGGAAAAGAAATCTGCAGTAAATAAGACTGAAAGAACAGAAAATTAACAACTAACGATGCAGCAATCTAACCCAAAAAGGTAGGTCTCTCAAAACTAGTCTACAAGAGGGAAAAAAATAGGCAAAGCACGCTAAAAATATGCCAATAGATCTAAGGTCTGAAGGGACTGGGATCTAAAGGGTAAATCTGCTGAAAAGTGGTGCAGAGAACAACAAAGAGGCAAAGGCAAGGTTGCTGCTAAAAAGGAGGAGATCAAGTAAAGATAGAAGAGACAAGGCGGTGGCCTTAGAAATGAACCCAAACAAAACGATATGAGGTGGTTTTGAGAGGGAGAAGAGCTGATCTAAAGGGATCTGAAAAGGAGGTATCAGATCGAAGAAAAAGGGGGCTGAAACTCTAGAAATTCAGACTGCTAAAATAGTAAAGACTCATCCACAAAAAGTGGAGGGTACTAGAGCCCTAAGGGGAAAGATTCCCTCTTAGTTGAGTGAAGAAGATTAGAAACAGGTCCAAACGGGCAGAGACAGAGGCTGGAAAACCCTGACAGAAGCTTCAGACAAACCCAGAAAAAGTGCAAAAGAAATTGCAAAAAAATTGCAGGTCGCAGGTTCTGACCTATTTTCAGTCCAGGTCGCAGGTTTGGGGCAGAAAAGTGTGTCCTGAAGCTCAGGTCGCACTTTTTGGGCCGATAAGTGCAACCTGCAGATCCGGCTCTCTCGGCGGCAGATTTCAGATAAAAATTTCATCTCAGCGGCGGCTGATGTCTGTCACCTGCGCAGTAAGGCAAGAAAGACACGGAAGTTAAAAATTTGACTGTTTAATAGTTTTAGGGGTGAAAATCACCATAAAAATAGGAAAAACAAAAAATGGAAGAGAAACCCTAGGGTCTGAAACAACTGGATATGCAGGAATAGATAAAACGACAGCGGTCGCAAAAGAAAACCCGTGTGGAGTCGCCAATTGTTAGTATGAATCTTTCGTCATAAAATATCACTTTAGCTATGCATAAAAAATATCCCTAACATCGATTATGGCTACAAAATATCTTTAATATTGTTTCACAAATTCAGATCTAAGCACAAAAGATATTAAGCAGATAAAATATAACATAGCTCCATAGATCCAATGAATAAGACAAGAAGAATGTATTTGAAAGAATTTTGTATTATACTAAAGAATGGGGCACTTGAGAGGAAAACAAGAAAGGTGTCTTCCAATTCTCCTCAGTGGGATGGGTTCTTGGAAGTTCTCAGTGTTTCAGATCTAACATTTCTCTCTCTTACGGATGTAGAAAAGAAAACATAGAACTCAATGGGAGTTCACAAAGAAAAATGGAAAATGGTGACCAAGAGTAGATCCAGAGTGATCTAATGCAATGAAGGTGACCAATGAATGGGGAAAACCCTTCTATTTATAAAAAAATATCGGGATGTTCTAGAACTCGGTGCATGAATAAAATATTATTAATCCAATTCTAGAATCACCCTTTAGGAATATTTAATTATATTTGTTGGAAGGAAAAGGTCTTTTGACTTGGGTCAATTCCTTTATTTATAAACAATAAATAAATAAATGATTTATTTATTATTTTAGGGAGATGGTGGGAATATAATTAAATAAATAATGATTTATTTAATTATTTTAAAATGATTTAGTCAAATTTAACTAGGAATATTATTTAAATAATGATTTAAATAACTTATTCCTAGGAAATAATTAAATAAATAATGATTTATTTAATTAATTTCCTTGTTTTTGGGTTAAATATGACCAGGAAATATAGAAAAATGTTATTTCATATGGTGAAAGAAATTTTACTTAGAGTAAAATTGGTCTTACATGGTGTACTTGGGTTCATCTAATGATAATAGGCTAGATGACCAAAAAAATGCTGTAACATTTTCTTTAGTGTATTGAACTCAATGAGACAATTTCCATGATCTTTCTTCTCTCCCCATTTCCTGAGAAAAGTTTCTTCCATGTTATCCCAGGTGGTAATAGAACGGCCAACCAATGTCTTGAACCATTTCTGAGCTTCACCATCAAGAGATTGCACAAACATTCTTAAGACCACATCTAAATGTTCAACATTAAATTTCTCTTCAAAGGAGTAGAAAGTCTCAAGATGTTTTTGAGCATCAATCTCGTTTTCTCCATTGAATCTGGGCAAGATCTTCAGATAATCCTGGGGCATATCATTCAACACTTGGAGTAATGCCAGGGGAGCATATTTATTCATCAAGAAGGCCGGAACATTGGCCATTGGAGGAGGTGGAGGTAGTGCAATAGTTTGAGGAGTAAGAGGAGGAGGAGGTGGAAGTGGAGTATGAATAATAATAGGGATATACTCAACTACAGCTTGAGGGGTTGAGGGGAACAAAGGTCTGTTAACAACAGATACTTTAGTTACTTCCTTGGCCTCTTCAACCTCAAGAGTAGGATGAAGACTATTTTTATTTCTGATACCCTCTCGGGGTGGACTATCTGAGTAATATTCGGGATTTTCCTCAGTGTAGTAGGGATTTTCTACTTGGACTTCTTGAGAGGAAGAGGATGGATAGTCTTCCTGAGAGAATTCGGGAATCTCAGAATGGAATGATTTTCTTTCCCTCCAATTTCTTCTATGTATAATCTTTTCAGGGAGAATCTCATGTAAACTTGATTGGATCAGACAGTGGGGATGATGTTTTCCTCACTGAGGAAGAACAAGGTTTTTTCTCTTATGATCAAAATATAAACACCTATGAAGATTCTGATGACTATAAATTAGGTTATGAAAATGCAAACATGGAGGTGCATAAAAAATACGATCTTAGGAGCAAGGGGAACATAGATAATTCAAAGGATAAGAACACTAATACTTCTATCAAGAAAAACATAGAAACCCAGCCCAAAAAGACATCAGAAAAAACCAACATTTTGACCAAGAAACCAGACATAAATAAAGACAAAAGTATCTAGCCAAATGTTGCACAGAGTACCCCTAGCACTTCAGCTAGTGGTCCTAATAAAACTGTCCCAGTTACTAGTCCAAACAAGGTTCAACAAATCAAAATTGCTGAAAATAATTCAATTGAAAAGTCAGATGTAAATACGAACAAGTCAATTGTTCCTTATAGCCTTGAGGGAGAGATTGCTAAGATAAAAATTACCATCCCCCTAGCTGAACTAGTAACCCAAGAGGTGTACAAAAACCAAGTTTTGAAAGCTTTGAACTTAGGAAGTGATACTGACACCCTAAACTTGACAGATGAAAAACCTGAGTTGTTGTTTGGTCCAGAAGTTGAAGGAAAATACCAAGAAGGGGTTTTCCCTCCCTTCTATGTTAGCTTGAACATACACGAGAAAATTTTAAACAATGCCATGTTAGATTCAGGAGCTTCACACAATCTAATGCCCAAGGTGGTAATGGAAAGCTTAGGCTTAGAAATTACTAAACCATACAAAGACTTGTATTCCTTTGACTCAAGCAAAGTCAAATGTTTGGGTTTAATCAAAGATTTGTGTGTTAACTTATCCCAATTCCTTGCTAAGAGTTTAGTCATGGACATAGTTGTAGTTGACATTTCCCATAAGTATGGCATGCTCTTATCAAGATCTTAGGGAGCCAAACTTCAAGGAAGCCTTCAAATGGACATGTCTTATGCCACCATCCCTGTTTTTAACCAAAACAAAAGACTATACAGGGAATCTCACATGAAGTAAATGGTGAGAAACATAGATAAACCAAACAACTCTCCAATCTATTCTATTCAATCGAGTTTAGATTCCTTTATCTTATGTAATGAAGATGAGATCACTCAACAAGATAAGGAAAACATAGACCCAATTAGTTCACCAGAAAAATCAAGTCTTCCCTCCAATAAAATTCAAAACATTGACAATCAACAGCAACAAGAAAATTAAAATGAGCCAAATATACTTTGGACAATAAACTTCGATGGATCCTGTAATAAAACAAGTGCAGGAGCAGGTGTTTGGATTCAAAATACGAATCATAGTTTTTCATATAAATTATATTTCCCATGCACTAACAATATTGCTAAGTATGAAGCACTTCTCCTAGGCTTAAAATTGCTTAAACAACTAGAAGCCCAGAGGATATCAATCTTAGGAGATTCTAAACTTATCATAAGACAAATCAAAGGAGAATACTCAGCTAGAAATCCAAGGCTTAGGGATTATCGGAACATTGCTTTTGATTTATTGAAAACCTTTGAAATATATGAACTTATTTTCATTCCTAGAGCACTGAATCATCTAGCAAATGAACTTGCCTTCAATGCCAGCAATTGCCAACTACTTGAGATAAATGAAAAACTTAGCGTAAAGGTAAAACACAGACCCGATGTTCCTGATAACGAAGATCACTGGAAAGTGTTTGATTCAGACAAACACGTAGATGATTTCAGCATACCAATATCAGAATCCAGCCATAAAGAAAATTGTTTGTATATTTAACAAATCCTAGAAGTTGAAATGACATATACTGCTGATATAAATCATTATGAAAATCCTTTTGAAGCAGAAAAAATTGACAACACATACCAATAAGACTTGGAAGTTTTACAATGCAAAAATGATAAAATTCCAAGAGGTCTAGCACCTTTAGAACACCTTTTTTATTTTAACGATGTAGCTAAAGAACCGAGAATGGAGCATGTGGAAACAAATGTAGAAGAGCATAACATAGGCAGTCTAGCAGAACCCAAGATGATCAAACTGTCTAGCACTCTCCCATCTCACATAAAATTGCAATATATAGAGCTGTTCAAAGAGTTTAAAGATGTTTTTGCTTGGGGATACAAAGACCTGAAATCCTAGGATACCAGCATCATTCAGCGCAAAATCCCTCTCAAAGAAAATCAAAAGCTTTTCAAAAAAAAGCTAAGGAGAATAAACTCTCTTTTACTCCCTTTAGTTAAGGCAGAAATTGAAAAGATGCATGCTGCTAGGATCATTGTACCAATTAGATATTCAGAGTGGGTATCAAACTTAGTCTATGTTAGAAAGAAAACAGGGGAAATCAGGCTCTGTATTGACTTTAGAAATTTAAATAGAGCCTCTTTAAAAGATAACTACCCCTTACCCAAGATGGACCATATACTTCAAAGGGTAGTTGGGTCAAGAAGGATATCCCTCTTAGATGGGTTCTCGGGTTACAACCAGGTGTTAGTGCTCCCAAGTGATCAAATCAAAACTGCTTTTACCACACCTTGGGGCACCTTTATGTATGTCAAAATGCCTTTCGAATTAATGAATGCATGGGCCACCTTCCAAAGGGCCATGGACATAGCATTTTATGAATACATTGGCTATTTCATAATCATTTACCTTGACGACATAACCATTTTCTCAAAAACTGATGAAGAACATTTGATTCACTTGAGAAAAGTTTTTGAGAAGTGTAGGAAATTTGGCTTATCATTGAATCCCAAGAAAACACTCTTTGGTCTCCAAGAAGGTAAACTTCTTGGCCATATAATTTCAGAAGAGGGAATCAAAATAGACCCTACAAGGATAGATGGCATATTACAAATCAGTCATCCAAGAAGCCTCAAAGAGTTGCAATATTTCATCGGAAAGATCAATTTTCTGAGGAGGTTTATCCCTAATCTTGCTGAGCTATTAAAAAACATCACAAACATGCTTAAGAAAGATGTCGGTGTAAAATGTACTTTACCAAATAAACAATCATTCGAACTAGTCAAACAAGCTCTTACTCAAACACCAGTCCTGATTAGTCCAAATTTCACCAAAGAATTTTATATCTTTTCTTTTGCATTTGAAAATACAATAGCTGCAGTTTTACTTCAAAAGAATGACTTGGGGCAAGAACAACCAATATATTTCTTTAGTAGGGCCTTAAGAGATGCTCCTCTCAAATATAACATCATGGAGAAGCAAGCCTTAGCATTAGTGAAAACATTAAAAGACTTTAGGGTCTATATTTTACACTCTCACATAATTGCTTTTGTTCCACATACTGTTGTCAAGGACATTCTAAGTCAAGACCCTGATGGTAAAAGGGGAAAATGGATTGCAACTATTCTTGAGTATGACTTATAAATCAGGCCCACCAAATTAGTTAAAGGGCAAGGATTAGAAAAACTTATGGCTGAGTCTAATTTCCAAGCACTAGACATGAATATGGTAGATGTGTTGGAAGAAATAGAAGAATATACTGCTCCTTTTGTTGAAGAAAAATTTCCAAATTCTCCTTGGTATGCTGACATTATTTATATGCTTTTATATTTAAATGCTCCTCCTTCTTTGTCTAAAACTAAAGCTAGATTTTTGAAACAAAAAGCTTTGAGTTTTTGCATCTTAGATGGGGTATTATACTGGAAAAATGTTGTTGGAATTTTTCTTAAATGTTTACTTGAAGATGATGCAGGAAAAATCATGCATGAGTTGCATGACGGAGAATGTGGAGGACACCTCTACTAGAAGGCCACAACGAACAAAATTCTTAGATCTGGTTACTATTGGCCTACCCTTTTCCCAGACACTCAGAAGCTAGTCATGTCTTGCCATAAATGTCAAATTTTTGATGGCAAGAGAAAATTCCTTCCGTTACCTTTACATCCTATCAGATTTGAGGCACCTTTTCAAAAATGGGGTCTAGACTTCATTGGAGAAATCCAACCATCTTTCTCAGCCCAACATAAGTGGATCCTCACGGCCACTGACTTCTTCACCAAGTGGATAGAAGCTATACCTTCCAGAAATGTTAATGACTCTGTCATTATCAAGTTCCTTGAAACAAATATCATATCCAGATTTGGTTGTCCTAGAAAAATCATAACAAACAATGCTGCTGCTTTCAAATCTAAGAATATGGTTGATTTTTGTTACAAATAGCACATAACCTTGGGCCATTCCACTGCTTACTATCCCCAAGGAAATGGATTAGCTAAATCTTCCAACAAGAGCCTCATCAGTCTCATTAAAAAACTATTGGAACAAAATCAAAAATCATGGCACAGTAAACTGGTTCATGCCTTGTGGGCTGATAGGTTAACCACAAAGAAATCAATAAATATGTCCCCCTATCAGCTAGTTTATGGCATGGATGCAGTCTTTCCCACCTCATTAGGAGTGCCAGTCATGAAGCTCCTTCAAGAAGTGAAGGTCAAAGAGAATGATATGTAGAGGAGAATAAATCAAACCATCCATTTACAGCAAACCAGAGAAGAAGTTTATGAGAGAACACAGTTAGTCCAAGGAAATGTGAAGAAGCTATTTGATAAGAGAACTAAGGCAGACAATTTCCCAGTTGGAAATGTTGTTCTTAAGTGGGATTCAAGGAGAGAAGAGAAAGGAAAACATGGCAAGTTTGAGAACTTGTGGAAAGGTCCCTATATTGTTCATGCTGAAAGGGGTCACAATGCATTTTTCTTGAAAGAATTGAATGGAGAAGACCTATATGGCGGTCTTGTCAATGGCAGAATGCTAAATCATTACTTTTTCCAGGAATCATAAGTTTCAAAGAATTTTATTTTTTTCATTGTAAATATCATAGTCTGAACATTGCATTCAAAATTATAAAAATAAAAATGCAAAATCAAAGAAAGAAAGAAAAGAGGGCAGATTGTGAAAACAAGAAAGGTACAGCCCCATACCAAAAAAGAGAAACAAATCTAAAAGTGTGCAAGCTTAAATGCCACTCCTGAAAAACACACTTCTAGTTAGTCAAACAGCCTAATCTTGACTAATTAGTTTTAAGTTTTCTGCTGATAGGTTAGCGAATTTTATTCGCCAAACTATTTAATCTTGGCTTATCAGTAGACAGATTAGGATAGAAATTAAAGGTTCAAACATGCTCAAAATCTGAACCTAAGTTTCCAAAGAGAATGAATCAAATTTGTTTCAAATTCTGAGTCAAGAAAGATGTAAATCTAGTTCTAATTAGTTCAAAATCCGAACCAGTTGACAAAGGAAAGACAACTTAAAACAAAAGTCAAACCAGAGCTGTAAAAAGGGGGAAGTAAATGCTTTCAAATTTCAAATCTCAAGCCTTCCATTTTTGTTTTAAATTTTGTGCAAAATAATGTCTATGTGCATTTTGTTCTTGTGCCATAGACTAGCATCAAGTTAGATTGTTCAATCCTGACTTGATTGCTTTCTAAATTTCTGTTGTAGAATTTAGAGAATAAAGTCTGTTGGACAGTTTAATCCCAATATACAGTAGATTAGGTAGAGAATCATATGGGCTCAACTGTTCAATCTAAGTCCATGGATAAATAAGGACTATAATTAGATTATTTTTATGCTTTCAAAAGAGTAAAATGTTGTAAAAGAGTTTGTCAATCCAAGTGCACTCTGAAGAATAAAAAAATGTTAGATTTGTAGGATTGGGTAGGTAGACAACTTGTTGATGAAAGATCCATTGTTTTTATGGCTACTAATATGTTTTCAGAGCAAAATAATATCATACAAGGAAAGAAAGGCAGCCCAATGGATGAGGCAACTAATCAGCCTCCCAGAGAATGCAAGTCTGAAAGTTCTTGGTGCCTTCAAGAAGGCACCATCCCCAAGTGGAGCAACTGTTAGCCACCTATAAAATTTGTTATACCAAAAGGTGGCTAAATCATTTTGGAGCCTTCAAGGAACAAATTTTATTGCAAAAGTGTTGGCTCTTGAAGACTCTTAAAGGCCTCATGCCTCTATCCAAAATATTCCCTACTGTTCCCTTTTTATACTCTGGAACTCTGCTGATTTCATGGGAGACTGCTGCAAAATCCCTTTTTCCCTTTCCTTCATTAAACAACTAACCTCATTTTCTACCCCTTTCATTCTCATCAAGATCCTTCGTTTTCATGTTTTTCCCCTTTTCCCCCATTGAATTCCCCTTTGATAAGGTTTAAGACTCCTTTGACTTATCGAAACCCTCAAACCCTTGAAAAACATTGAAAATTGCATAAAAAAATCACATTTTTATATTATAGACTTAAGTTCCCTTGGGCTAAGTCTTTAACCCCTCCCCTCCATACGCCCTAGTGTTGGAACCAAGTGCTAAGCCCTTTGGGCACTTATCGCGTCGGAGGAAAACAGTGCACAAGTATTTTGCCTCACAAAGTTCTCTGATGCCGATTAGCCCTCCATTCTATCTCCCCGGTCATATTATCTTCCACATAACCCACGACACCGCCCAGGCGCCAAACCATTTCATCAATATAAAGTCCTCCCGACCAAAACCTTTGATATATTACATTTTTGGGTTTTAATGTTTTTTGTCGTCATGTTAAAAGAAAACCAGGCGGAATCCATCGCACCGCTTTCAAGAGGAAGGTGGTTTTCCCCGATCAGCAGCGATGCCATTCACTGGCCAAAACGTAGCTTTGAGCACTATTGAAAAACCGCCCTCATCGCGCATTAAAGGTCGGATGTGGAGTGGGCGCAATATTGATGCACGCGGTCCGATCTGAGTCCGCTCATCAGACGGTGATCGCGCTCTGAAGAAGCCCATGCGATAAGCAAAGGTACGGTGCGGTCATGGAAACAACTCCACCGTCAATCTGATCTGTAGATCGACGGTCCACGTTCAATCGACCTGGTCCCCCTGGTCCATAGTAATGCCGGTGGTACCAGTGCCACATCAGCGTCCACGCGGCAAAATTTAATTGGGCCGGGTCTTCACTGTTTCCCCACGCAGTCAGCAAGCCTTTTCGTGACCCGAAATAGTTATACAGAGTGATTTAATTAAAGGTTTTGATGTCTGGGGAATCTTTCTAAGGTCTTGTCGATACCTGATCTCAGTCGTTGATCTTGTGGATCGATCTCATATGATAGCCCACGATCATCCCGAACCCCAAACGCCATTTTTAACCATTTTTTTGCCGAAACAAAGGTTGTTAGCCCATTTTCTCTATTTTTCCAAATAAAGCGACTCTTTCACTTTGACTATTCGCCCTTGCTCCCGACCGTCGATCTCTACAAAATCGACGGCTCCGATTAAATTCCTCCTCTGCTTTCCTTTTGACCTCTCTAACTAAATCTCAACCATTGGATGATGCCATCCAACGGCCACGCTCTCCCCACATGTCCTTCCAAAGCAGTTAACCTATATATGCATGATTTCATAATTTTTTTCGTATTTTGCAGGGTTTAAAAGGTTTTTCCGCCATGCTGAAGAAAATTCAAAGGCTAAGGGTGACGATCATCCTACCTTCGATTCATCAAAGAGAAACATTCGCAGGGTTTAAACTCCACGTTTCATCAATGATTCATGAGGCATTGATGCCTTTCGATTCCTGTGCAACCCTGCACACCAACGAACACAACAAGTGAATCAAAAATCAAAGAGCATCAGCGTCGAAGACAGAAACGCTTCAGCATGAAAGATTGAAGACAGATTTATGAGGATTACGGCCAAAAATTGATTATCAAAAGCCTAATCCTCCCAATTAAGACACAGTTAAATGAAAATCAAAATTTTTTATCAAAAAGGAAAGCCTCCACTGCCACATCTGAATAAAATTGATTCCTCCTAGCTACCACAGTGCCACCTGTGCCTCAAAGAATTCAAACAGAGGCTGAAGTTATTGATCAAGATCAGATATCTGCCTCAAGCACAACCGAATAGTTATTTCTTCCAAGGAACTTAATGTAAAAAATATCAACAGAGTAACTATTACACAACACAGAGCCTCAAAAGTCAAAAGAGCTCCCACTAAGCTTAAATCTTAATGTCAATTATTTAATATAGAGAACACCTATGTAAGCTTCTTCATTGAGCCCTCCAAAGGCCAATAAGCCATTAAGACTGTATTAATTATCTTTGGAGATATTTTATGAGATCTCACCTCCTCATTCTTCTATAAATACTACTGAAGAAGATGAGAAAGTGTTGGTTGGTTGATTACCAGTTGTAATACTGAAACTCTCTGAAGTAATACATAGTCTGTTGAAGTTGAAGAACAAATTGAAGTCTTGGAAGCCTTGATGATGTTGTTGCATGCTTGTTCCTGAGAAGGTTCTATCATTGGATCCACGAGCTTGGTTGTTGGTGAAGTATTCTGAATTGTTTAATGTTTTCTCCTGTTTTCATTCTGTTCCATAATTTCTTACTACAGTAGGTTGAACTTTTTAGGCTAAGAAATGACTCCTGGAAGCACCTTAGACCTGTTCATCCTTCACTGTTCCATGTTTTCTTCTGCTGAGGTATTTTAGAGTCTTCAATCTCTCTCTTTAGTCCTCATGCTTGTTTATTTCCTTAATAGTTCGAACAGTTGGTTTCAGCATGATTTATGGTTCTCCCTGCTTGTCTGTTGCCACTTAAATACTGTTATAGAAGTCTCCCTTTGAAGTTCTTTTGTTTACAGTAAGTCAAGGAGGTCTGTTCTAATCTTGCCCTTTGTCCTTGCTTAAACAGTTCTCTTAAAGGTCTTTTATAGTTGTGATCATATATGTGTTAGGTGTTCCCTCTTTCTATGACTACAAATATCAGTGAATATTTTATGTTTTCTAAGTCATTTGAAATAAAATATTTGAGGAAATAGGGTGTTCCCCGAATCTTATATTTCATTTTGAAAATTTTCTTGAAGTCATTATTTGCTTAAAGAAGGTTTGTAGAATTTATGGTTAGCCCTGTCTATCAAATATTTCTTTATTGTTCAAGTTATGTTTTCAAGTTCCCTTCGTTGAGAATCAAATTTCTCTTTCCAAATCATTGATGTCCATCTCATTCCAAAACCAAAGGATCCTGTGGCCAAGTTAGATTTTCCCTCTGATATCCCATATCCATTGATGAGTATGTTATGACCTCTTCTTGACTCCATTGCCCAATGAACCATATGTTTCTCCATTCTATATATCTTTCCTAGACCTTTCATGTTCTGCTATATCAATTCAACCAAACAACCAAACAAATAAACAAACACCTGCACTTAATAACTAGTCTAAAACCAATACTCAAAGCACACAAGATAAACCTTTGCAAACAAACATTTGAGAGATCCCTCTCTGAGAACAGAAGGACTATATCCTGTAACTCTAAATATTGGTTCTGATGTTGCCTTGTCTTTTTATTTTCCAAACTATAAAAACACGGGACCCCAACAACCTCATCCCGCGACCAGGAGCTAGCCCCCATCGCGCAATCGCAATCGGGGTTTATAGTTTCTTTGTTAAACGTTTATTTCAAAAAACTTCGATGCGATGAGCCCTTTCTCTTTCGATCCGTCGATTCGATCTGGACCGTTGAATCCACAAGAACCAACGGTCAGGATTCAATCACGTTTCGCTTGCAGCCCCCCATCATCACACCCTCTGATCAATCCTGACCATTAATCTCCCCTCTGATCTGACATCCAGCACTTAATTGCACATCGCAAACTCAAAGACCCGGTGCTCTGGCCTCTTTCCTTTTCTCCGATGCGATTTAATCCCAGCTGTTCATTCTGCCAGATTTGACGGTTCTTGCTTCATTGCATTGCGCTCATCCCTCACATGATCCTTCACCTTCTCGACCTCCGATTAAATCTCCACCGTTGATCAATTTTGATCAGACGATCCACATTACTTCCACTCTTCAAACTCCCCTTTCTCATTCTCCCCCATTAAAATAAATTGACCGTTGATTTCTCTAATCTAACGGCCCTCGCATAATCACATATCGCAAAGGCTTAGTCCCTTACCCTGTGACCTCCGCCGATTCAATGCTCCGATGAGATCTCCACTGTTCATTTCCCCTGATCCAACGGCTAGGATCTCATCGCGCTCCACCCCACCATTCGTTTTTCCCCACACAAATTTCCCCATCGCGCATCACCTGCACCGTCAAATTTTCCGCCCATTATCCAACGGCTGAAAATGCATTTCGCATAATTTTTGTGCCCAAGAGTTAACGTTTCAAAATTACGTGAAATGGGTGGTTTTTGTTTTCCACATGTTAGATGCTGAATGGAATCGCGTTTTTTTGGGCATTTCCACTTTCCCCCTTTTTGTTGCGCGAAAACCATTCTGGTTTTCCGCCTTACCGCCCTCTGCAACACAAAATTGGATTTTAATCCCAGCCTTCAATCTCTGAAATCAGACGGCTCTTATCATATCACAACCCCGTTGACTTGCACTTTAATTTTTCTTCCAAATGACCCCATCAGGCAATCCCCGCCGTTGATTGTTATAAATCTAACGGCCCACATTTAATCTCGCCCTCATTCATCCACCATCCATCCAACCTCCCTAATGACTCCATCGTGCAATATCCACCGTAGATCATCCTGATTTGACGGCCCACATTCATCCTCGCACCCAAACTCCCACCAGACCTGTTTTCTCCTTCCGCCATGGTTTTTCATCACATTTTCTGTTGAATCCAGTTTTCCCCTCATTTCCCTCCATCCTCCTGAGCCCTCTGAAGTAGCCTTTCCCACTCCTGTAGGTTTATATAACATGTTTAAATTATCTGTTTACGTATTTAATGGCGTTTCATCTATGTTTTTCCCACAGTCACAAGCAGGCGATAGAATGGTCTAAGGTGACGATCCTGAGCCTGAATCAATGCAAAAAGAGACTAGCAGGGTGAATTCTGAGATGGATTGATGCGTCATGAACATCAATCATACCTATGAACCCTCCAACTCAGCAGAAACCCCGGATACCTATACAAAAGAAGTGGCAAAGAGTATCAGAAAGAGATCAAGAAGATTAACACATAACATTGAAGATTAATAACTTAATCCATAGTTACAGACAAAGATGCGGTTCAAAGACCATAAAGGATATCAATGAGGCTTAATGAAGCCTAAAGCACACATCAAGCCATATCATTGAGTTGATATCAGTAGGACGTTCTTTCCCCAAGGAAGGAACAAGCCACACGACCTACTCCATTCTCCAACAAGCACCATAATAGTTATTACTCTGTCAGAAGTCCTTAAAACTGTCAGTGCCTTAGTTATGAAGGCATGGAAGACCTACAAGACCTCCCATCACCTTACTTATCTCAAAAGACAAAACAGAGTACTGGCAGCCAGAGAGCACTTCAAAGAAACATACCTGAAGTTATTGTCAACCTGACAAAGACTTCTAAACTAGCCTAAAGGGTACCAACATGTTAATGCAGAGCCATTAAGCGGAGTGGGAATTCAAATACTTCCTCCCCTCTGTCTTAATAAATCATTTAAGCTCATATCTACTACTCCACCTCCTGATTCACCTATAAGTATTCATTGAAGATTCATTATAAAGGGTTGGGATTTTATTGATTGTTTGAACTGTTATTGAGGGGAAGTAGCCGAGTAGTTTGTAATATAGTAGGCTAGGAAGAGAAGTTTGGACTGTAAAAAGCCATTGGACTCAAATTTTGTGACAATTTTTGCACATCAATTGAACAAGCAGATTCATAGGATCCTGGTCTATATTATTGGTGATGTTTTCCTTACTGTAATTGTCTCCTTTCATGTTTTATCATACTGTCCATTATTCTCTGATAAAGAACAACAAGCATAGATTAGGACATACTGTTAGAAGTACCTTAAATCTCACTGTCAAATCTTTATCTTTATGTTTTCCTCTGATTGTGTATCTAAGAACAAATTCAATATAATTTAACCAGTATAGAAGTTGGTTGGTCCATGCTTACTGATGTATGAATTTAGAGTCTGTTCCTTAGATGTTCTGGTTTGGTTTCAGCTGAAGGAATTAGGAAACTGGGAGATTTAGAGTTACCCTGTCCCACTAGGTTCCTTTTCCAACAACTAGCCTTTCTAAGATCCCTTTGAGTCAGTGTCAAAAGCAGTGAAGGTTAAAAGTCTTTCTCTGATCTTAGATCTTGCTTTGCGTTTAATCTTAAATTTTTTCTACCTTTTGAAAGCGGTTATGAGGACTGCTAGATTGTTTTCCTTAAGAGTATGCTGAAAGCAGGCTAAGTTAAAAGTCTTTACCTGATCTTAAGCTACCCTTTATGTCTTTATTGAGAGTTTCCTTTGAAGTATGTCAAAAGTAGGATAGGTTAAAAGTCCTTACCTGATCTTAGGCTGCACTTTGGTTTCTTTCTTTCACCTCACTTCTTAATGTTCCATCCCACCATCTATTTAAAGAGATCCTTTGGTATAGATGATTTTCCCTATGGAAACCCTTGGATAGTTGTTATGCAAGTAAACCCTTTTATGACTCCATAGCCCAATGGATTGGCACTTCTCTTGGCCTATCTTCCCATGCTGAAACATCCTTCTATTTAGTTCCTTCTTCACCTCATATAACCTTCTCTGTTAATGATCTCCAACCAAACAAACAAACCCTTGTGCTTCATACCTATCCTAATACCATAAATCTGACATTAAATATATATCATTCTTTACATATATAGAGAGATCCCTCTTTGGATCTAGGAGGGCTAGATCCTGAGATCCCAAAGTGGTTTGATGTTGTCTTGTCTTTTGGCTTTTCCAATCTAGCCAAAACACAGGAACCACAACAGAAGGAAGAACTACCAATATCATCAATCAATATGGAACAAAATCTATCATACCACCACTCTTCAACGGGAACATTTTAATCTTCTGGAGGAAAAAAACAAGATCCTGTCTTCAGTCTCTCGGAGCAGATGTTTGGGAAATTGTTGAAGGAGGTTACCAATATCCAGCTGCAGTTCCCATAGATCCAACAACAAAGAAGCAAGGAAAATTTTAAGGATGGAAGTTATCTTAAAGTTTAGAAACCTTGGCGAATCTTACTAGTTCGCAATATGTAAATTGTAAAATTTTTGATGATATTTTTGTAAAAATATTTAGGTTTCTAATTATTTTATATTAGTATATTTAAAATTTTGGCGATTTTTAGGGTAAAATAATTTTATACTATAAAATTTGGGTGAATCAATTTAAAAAAAATGAAAATTGGCAAATCATTTTTTTGGAAAAAACATGGAAAATTAGCTCACATGCAAATATTAGCCCCTAAAATTTTCCCCGCAAAGAAGAACTATGAAACCAATGCAAAAGTTGTCAATGCATTATTTGGAAGTCGGGCCAAATCAAAAATTTTCAAGGTTATGCAGTTAGATACAACAAATGAGATATGGACAAAATCATTCTAAGCTATGAAGGCGATGCCAAGGTAAAAATTGCTAAACTCCACTCTTTTATAATTCAATATGAAAATCTCATAATGCATAATGATGAAATTATTACTAGTTTATTTCTGAATTTAGATGAGATCATAAATCATATGAGAAATGTGGGTGAAGACATAAAATACACAAATTTAGTAGAGAAAATATTAAGATATATAACTCCTAAATTCGAGTCAAAAGTGTTTGCTATTGAAGAGAAGCAGGATCTGCATACTCTTACCATTTTTCAACTTCATGGGATCCTGATTACTTTTGAAATGAGAAAAGGAGGTTCGTCTAAAGTCAGAGAAGCCGCATTTAAAGCTACAGTGAAAGGAAAGGAAAAAGAATAACAAAAATAGTCGGGGTATGTATCAAAAGAAGATGAGGTAAATTTTGTAAAGAAACTTCAACTTGGCACTGGAAGGTTTAGAGGTAAGCTTCCTTTCAAATGTTTTTCTTGTGGAAGAGTGGATAATTATGCTACTAAATTTCCTCATAAATATAATCATGATAAGGTAAAGTACATAGAAAAAGGTAATAGGAGATGATTTGACAGTAAAATTTTTTATTGTACTCATGAAGATAGTGATGGCCTGTCAAATAGTGAAGAAGGAGAATCTTATCAAGATCTTAAACTGATCATGGCATTTGAAAAAGACACTAATGAGGCTAAAGATAATTTTATGGATGATTTAAAATAAAATTATTTCCTTGAAGAAATCACTTAACTCAAAATATGCTTGGAAGAAAACAAAATAGCCATAGATACTCTAAAGAATCAACTCATAGAAAAGGAGAAGCGTAATGAGAAGTTAGAATGTGAAATAGTAAGCCTAAGAAAGGAACTTGAGAAATTAAAAACTCTAAATCTTATATTTGCTAAAGGATATGAAAACTTATATGAAATTATCAAGTTTCAACACTCTCCTCTTATGAAGACGGGTCTTGGATACATTGGTGAATCCTCTCAGATAGAAAAATCCTCAGTCTCAAGCTATCTAAATGCTGCAAAAGCTAGTCATGAAATTTTCATCACTCGACAGAAGAAAAAAGGAAATTCTCAGGTAAATCATGTTCATTCTAATTCAAGGATGAATAATAACAGAAGCATTAGTCAAAAGGTAAACAACACTATAAGGTTCTATGATCAAAAAAATTTCTTATTTAATGGACAATATTTCTCATGTCATAATTTTGGTCACAAAGCTGCTCAATGTGTTGAATACAAAACCATCATGACCAGAGAAGAAATAAAACAAAGAAATGAGACAGGATCAAAGAAGAATACTTATAACAATTTTTCTCCTCTTCACGACAAAATTGAATGTTCATTTTGCAATAACTTTGGACATGATGAATCTGAATGCAGGAGAAAAATATAGCTAAAAGAACAAATATCCACAAATTATAAGGTATGGAGAAGGAAGGACTTACACTTCGAAAGCTACGACATATATTTATTTGCAGAAGGAGAATAAAATCAATGGTACATTGATAGTGGATGTTCAAAACACATGACAAGTGATAAAGAAAAACTCATTTCATACAATGCATTAGAAAAGGAAAAGAATGTCACTTTTGGAAATGACTCTCTTTTTGTCATTAAGGGTAAAGGATCCGTTTTTCTAAAAGAAAAGGTTAAAGCTAGTAATGTGATGTATGTTTATGGATTAAAGAATAACTTTGTGAGTGTTAGCCAAATGTGTGACCAAGGAAATGAAGTTATCTTCTGATCAAAATAATGTGTGGTTCATGAAATTGACACAGGAATAATCATAATAAAAGGAACAAGAACACCAAACAATCTGGATATTTTGAAAGGTGGCTAAGAAAAAAATTATCTAGGAAAATATTCGGAAAACTGGTTATGGCACAGAATATTGGGACATCTGAGATTTTCTGAAATAAAAAAATCAAGAAGGCTCAAAGTTGTTCGTGATTCACCCAACATCACTTTACCAACAACTACCATATGTAATTCATCCCAATTCGGTAAGCAAACTAGAGTTCAATTTAATGCCAAAGAACAATACTATATATTATTCATTGATGACTTCTCTAGAATGTGTTGGATCAGTTTATTGAAACAAAAAGATGAAGCATTTGAAAATTTTAAGGACTTCAAAGCTTTAGTTGAAAATGAATAGATCTAAAAATCAAATGTCTCATATCTGACCGAGGAGGATAATACACGTCGAATGAATTCTTTGATTTCTATGAACAATAGCATAAAAAGATAATTTTATGTAGTTGGAACTTTGCAACAAAATGGTGTGGCAGAAAGAATGAATAGAACAGTTCAAAAAATGGCTTGTGCTATGCTTGATGAATCTGAGACTCCTGACACCTTTTGGGGGTGAAGTTGCACATAACCTAGTAAATATTCTCAACAAGGCTCGTGTTCATGTTAATAGTGATAAAACTCCTTTTGAACTCTAGTATGGTAATACTCCCACTGTGAAGCACTTTAGAGTTTTCTGAAGAAAATGTTTTATCAAAAATAATGATGAAAAATTTGGTAAGTTTTAACCTAGAGAAGATGAAGGAATACTTCTTGGTTACTTTTCTATAAGTAAAGGATACAAAAGATACAATAAGATACTTCAGAAAACTGTTGAATGTATTGATATTGTGATTGATGAAACACACACAACTTCTAAAAGGGAAATAACAACAAACAAGGATGATGATGATGATGAATGCATTCCCACATCAAATCACAATGGTATAGAAGAAGAACCTAATGAAGCATCTAAAGAAGACACTCTGATAGAGAAAAGGCTCCATCTAGGTATGTTCAAAAGAATCATCCAGAATCTCAAATTTTGGGAGAAAAGGAATCAAGGTTACAAACAAGAAGAACACTTGTGGGATTTCCTAGTTATCTAGCACTATTATCCTCCATCAAACCACAAAATGTAAATCAAGATTGTAAATATGAATGTTGGATTAAGGCTATGAATGAAGCACTGGATCAAAATGAAGAGAATAATACTTGGAATTGGTTCCAAGGCCTCATGATAAAATTTTTATTGGAACAAAATGGATATTCAAAAATAAGTTAAATAAAAATGGAGATGTAATTAGAAAAAAAGCTAGACTTGTTTGTAAAGTTTATTCTCAACAATAAGGTATAGACTTTGAAGAAACATTTTGACCAATAGCCAAACTTGAAGCCATAAGAATGTTTCATGCAATTTCAAGTTTTCAACGTGTCAAAGTTTACCAAATGGATGTAAAATATGCCTTCCTTAATGGAGATTTGGAAGAATAAGTTTATATAGAACAACCAGAAGGATTCATTCTGGGGAATGATGAAAAACTTGTTTGCAAACTCAAAAATGCTCTATATGGGATAAAACAAGCTCCATGGGCATGGTACTATCGTCTTGAAAAATATCTTCAACAAAAAGGCTTCACAAAAGGATTTGCAGATAGTAATCTGTACACAAAAATTGAGAATGACAAACAGTTAATTATTTTTGTTTATGTTGATGATATCATTTTTGGGAGTAGTGGAGAATCTATGAATCAAAATTTTTCTTCTGTTATGAAACAATAATTTGAAATTTATTTACTTGGGGAGCTAACATATTTTCTTGGTTTACAAGTGAAACAAGAAAAAGATGGCATCTTTCTCTCACAAATAAAATATCTCAAGCATATTAAGAAGAATTATGGGATAGAAGACTGCAAACCTATGTGCACTCCAATGATGACCGGATGTAATCTCAATTCTCATGATGATTCTCCCATGGTAGACCAACCAGAGTATAGATTTATGATTGGAAGTATGCTTTATCTAATGGGTACTAGACCAGATATCATGCATGAAGTTGGGATTGTTGGATGTTTCCAAGTCAATTCAAAGGAATCACATGTTCAGGAAGTAAAAATAATATTCAAATATCTCCAAGGAAATCAAGACTTTGTTCTATGGTATCCAAAAAATGTTGATCTTAACCTTCATGCTTGCGCAAATGCAAATTGGGATGGAAATGTTGATGACCGGAAAAGAACTAGTGGAGGTGCATTTTATATGGGGCCACGATTAGTATCTCGGTTCAGCAAGAAACAAAGTTCCATTTCTTTATCTACAGTAGAAGCAGAATATGTGGCTAATGCATCATGTTACACACAACTTCTATGGATGATATAAACATTACAAGACATTCCAAATAAATTTTATCCACCCATCTCCATCTTATGTGATAAACATGTGCTATTAGTTTCTCAAAAAATCTTGTTATGCACTCCAAAGCCAAGAATATTCCTATCAAGTATCACTTTTACAAGAACATGTGCTTGAGAAAAAGGGTTAAATTGGAGTATGTTCCCTCCGAAGAACAAGTTGCTGAAATATTTACTAAACCTCTTCCCATAGAAGGATTTGAATGTTTCAGAAAGAAACTGGGAGTTGTCCCTGCCTCATTATGTTGTTAAACTTATCTGATATGTTTTCAGATGAAAATTCAAAAGAATAATTTCAGTGTGCAGGTTGCTTGACTCATAGTCGCATATATACACGAGTTTCTCTTCAAATAGTTGCATATGGATCTCTCTATCATAAAATCAGTGGGTTAGCCTCCAGAATAGACTTTGTTATGTTGCTGACAGTTATTGTTTGGCTCCATTGATCAGGTGTTGGTGGGTATAGTCTATGATTATGTTTTTTCAAGTTACATTTTCCTCTTTGATATTTATCTACTTGATGAAGATGCTTTGATGAATGGGCTTTTGAAAATTTTCAGGTTGCACAGGTTGAGGAGGAGCATTAGCCTTGTTGGGTATAATGCATTTTTGGTGTTATGTCGCTGAATTCTACTCGATGATCTTTCTCTATTAAGGTCCTTTGTTCTTGGTTGTAAATTTCATATCTGTAATTTTATGTAAGGGTCATGTTGAGACCTAAGATGTAAATATTGTCATATTCAGTCATGTATGGACTTTTTCAAATATGTAAACCCACTTGGTTGGGTAGTTTATTCACATATGTTACCCCACCTGGTTGGGTGATTGATGTAATTATGAGTCCTTGGTGACAGAAAAGGTCATAGAGTCATTTATTTCATTGAAAATCCATTTAAATATTCAACATGTGTTCAGGGGGAGCATGGTCCATCTAGTGCAGCACAAATCTACAGAACTCTTGTAACTACAAGGAAAGATAAACCTTTTTTCAAAATTGGTCCGCCCTTTGCCCTTGATGTCAAAGGGGGAGAGTAATTTGGTGTTTGAATAATTCTTATGTTGATGTGTCTATAGGTTGTGATGATCAAACACCAACATGGTTTCCATAAAGTCCAAAGGGGGAGATTGTTGTCATTATGATTGCATGTGTTGTCCTTGATGGAAAACCACTTGTAAAATACCAAATATATTTGTTCTAGATAATCTCAAAGGTGGCATAGTTATGGAATAGAATGTCAAAATGATGGGACAAAAGATTTACAAACAGAATTAGAAAATGGATAAAGAACATATTTAAGGAACTATACACGAGTTGGTAAAGGCAAATGCGCATATACACTTAGGTACAAAGAAGCAAAGTCATGTATGATCTAGTGCACTAATTCTATAATACTAGGGGTCATTTACTATGGTATTAGCCTACAGTATTGAGTGCAGAAACAGTGATCCCTTCCAAGAATACAATCAACACTTGTGTGGTTTTGGCTCATGGTATTGCCTAATGCTCACACTGTATAAGGAGGTGAAGATCATAATGCCATGTGTGCATGATTATGTGAATCGAATGAATACTTAAATCTGAAGTATATATGTATGGAATGGGATATAATCAATAGATAGATATGATATTATGATGCACTCATGAATACAATAATGGATCAGGCTCTCTAGACCTGAAATGAATATGTATTTGCATTATCTATTTATGAGTTGTTTAGATCTTTTGTCTAGCGCATTATTGTTGAAGTGAAGGGTAGGATCTGAGTAATTTTTTAGTTCTGAAGTGTTGCAAAGTCCTGAATTATTTACAGATCTATATGTTGGTTCATCACATTGAAGGCACGTATACACGTGGGTTCGGATCTGCAAAGGCGCATATGCAATCTACAGTTTTGCCGAAGAATTCTGAAGGAAAAGTCTGATCAGTTTTTCTGTATTTTTGTTGTCTGTCAATGATGTCTTCATATATATCTGGGTTGTTTGAATTATGCTTCTAGTTGATCATGTATAAACATCAGTGATTGGTTTATTGAAAATGATGAATGCTACTAACTATTTGAGGGCTTTGTAAATGTGACAGAATATGTTTGAATAAATTTGGTCTATTTTGAGTCTGGTTAGAACTCTAATCTTAGTATATTAAGATCTATACGTGGGTTTCTCCACAGAAAATTGTGTATACACAAGGGTTGTCGTATGTAAAGCAGCGTATACATTTATCGTATGAATGATCAGGGTCGTGGTTGATTATATGTGTTGATGCAGAAGTCTGGATTTAGTTCTGTGGTCTAGTTACAGTGAACTCATTGTTCTGTTCGAATTTGGTTGATGGTTGTTTTTGTTGATATATACGTTGTGTTGAATTAAAATTTGTTGGCTCCAATGTGAAAATTTATGAAACGTGGTCTGCAGTGGTTTTGAGGGTCAAAGCCTTCAGTGTGGAAGTCGAAGCTTCCTACCAGTAGGAGATGGTGATCAGATCAAGGGGTTGTAGCTCCCTTCTAGTGGTGGCTGGTAAATGAGATTAAGGGGTTGGAGCTCCCTTCCAGTAGCAGCTAGAGAATGAGAGAAGGTTGCAACCTTCTTCAGGTGGGTTTCTGCGTGCTGGTATGAGTCTGTGCTAGTACAATAATGTAAGAAATTATCTATATAATAAATATTGAAGACAGAGATGACAACAATAGTGGTTTTCTCTCGACTTGGGTTTCCACCTTAAATCCTGGTGTTCATATGTGTTGCTTATGTGTGATGATTTATTATTTTCTTACTGCACATTTTTACTTCTTACTAAATGTTTGATGAATAAATGATGCATTGGGCTAAGCAAAGTTTCTAAAGATTTATCTGAATAATAAGTTCTCTGGGCATACACAAGTTTCCTTATAGAAATTCGTGTGCATACGATAGTTGGCTTAATTAAAGTCGCGTATAGAAATCAGTAAAATAAAGAAAAGTATTATGAGTTTTAAAATACTAATTTATTTCACTTCTCATGACCTCCACTCTATTTTCCCAACAGATGTAATCTAAAGAAGTTAGAAAGATAGACAGAGCACAAAGGTAATGAATGAGAGTAAACCCCCTTTGATCTGAAAACAGAGCAGATTAAGTTAATTAAGGTAATGGAACGCATATGCTTCATAGGGTCAATGAAGAGACTATAAATAGTTAGATCGATATCATATGCATCATGCTGAACACTTAGTTCAATATTTTGGATTTTTTTCTGCTAAAACAAAAATAGAGTTGCAGTGCAGATGTAGTTGGAAGCAACATGTAGGTTCAGTAGCAACATAGATGCAACAATGCCATATTTGGTGGAAAACAGTGTCAGAAATCACCATCACAATAGTTTTTGGTCAATATTGGCATGAATAATTAGCGCAGTAGTTGGTGGATAGCAGTGTTAGGCATCAACAACATAGAGGAAGATGTTACAAAATCAGTGTAATGCTTCAGCAGGATGCATTACTAGAGCAAATTCCTCTCTAAGAGGGAGTGTTGATTTCTGGTAGCATCAAATGTGCTCTAAGTCTCAAATTTTACAAGGAGGCTTAGGCACAAGTGTTCCAAAATAACCAGAAAGAGTTTTTGGAAATTCCACACGGATGAGGTTTTACTAAAATAATTAATTATTTTTAATGGGAGCCTAAGTATAAACTTAGGGAATTAAAATAATTAAATTGTATTAATAGAACTGGGTGTGAATCTTTTAGAAAAATAAGAAGATCAAGTCAATCTAATCTTAGCCCTTGATTATGTTTTAATTTGGGCCATTGAATTCTCAATGAGAAGGTTATAAGAGAAGGCTTGATAAGAATTTGGAAATCACATCAAGAGAGAGTCTAGAGATCGATTTCTCAAGTGAGTAGCTCAGATCAGCGGGAGAGATCATTGAGTTGATTCTTGCAGTGAGGGGTAGAGATAGTTCAGGTTGGATAGTTTTCCGGAGCCAGGAATAAATTGCAGATAAGGTGGAGAGAGGACGTAGAAGAGGCATCGTAAGGGCTATGCTAGGCAGTGCAGTTCCACATAGAGGCAACAAAAAATCCTTGAGGAGATCTGCAATTTTGTTGAGGGTGAGATCAGTTCAGTGTCATGAGCTGGGGTGTGAAACCAGACGGCTAGAGATTGAATCATCCATCTAGAAGAAAGATCAACCGAAGTAAGTGACGCATTTCCCAACCAGTGTGACACAGATCTATGCAGAGGCAGTGCGAGGCTTTTCAGTTTGGGGTTGGATCAGTGTTGGTTCTTTAGTGATAGAGTGAGGGCATTTTCTCACTAAGTCTCTGCCAGTTATTTTTCTCTGTATGGACAGCCAATAAGACATCCTAGATTGTATTCAGAACTACTGCATAATAATACAAACCCTCAGCTACTGCACTGGTTTTCCTGCATTGGGTTTTTCCAGGGACATTTTTCCAAAAATAACAGTGTCCTATGTGCGTATATTTTTATTCTTGATTAGTTCTTGTTTCTGTATATTATTTTATGTAGTGAAGGTTGCAGTGTGATGTGTTCATTGTTTGTCATAGAACAACTGCAAATAAATTGTTAAGTAATGAATACAAATTAGGTGAATATTTTCCATTTGTTGCAATAAGATTCCTATTTTGAGTACTTTTCACACATATATGATAATCAATGTGATTTTTATGAGTTGAAAAGGAAGTTGATATGACTTTTTTATACCAATCATAGATCCTTTATCAGATGGACCACATTAATATAATGAATAATGCACCCATATGAATAGCCTAATTTATGCACCTATAAATAAAATACTTTCTCACATTAACATGGAAGGACATATGGCTCTGAACCAAATCTTTTAACCTTGTATTGATCATGGTAAATCAATTAACATGCTCAATAATAGTTTTATTTGGATCTTTTTTCTTTCATTCATAGATTTTACCAAGTGATCTTGAAGAGGTCTAACTTGAGGGATTTAAAGTCTAACTTGATTATATCACCCAAAAATCCATATTATCTATTTTTAGATACCTTTGGATTTCTATCACTACCATAGGAAACATCAATAACTTGGCATATTGTAGTTAGTTTGGAATCAAAGGTTTAACCCTCGGGGCTCCCATGCCATGATAACTTACAATGTGGCTTATGTATATTTTTTTATCCATACCTTCATACAATTAAGATAATTTTCAATGCGTAGATGTAGTACATACCACTTTTGACCACTTAGATTAAGCAAGAACAATTGAATAATTAGGTACTATGAGTGAAGCTTAAGAAATGATGGATGAAAAAAATTAACAAGAACGATAATATTGATAAAAAGCAATATAAGTGATTACAACTCTATTTTTTCTCACCTTTATTTTTCCTCAGTCTCCCTTTTCTTGATGAAGGCTACCCTTGATGTTTTATTCTAGAATTGATGTTCTAAATGTGAGGCACATTGATATTTATTACTACTTCAAGGATATATTCACTAACATACACAAAGAAATGATACACCATATAGCCCTCAATATGTGATATTTGTCTAATGAAAGCCTTCAATGTCTTCAAGTGCCTTAGTCACCATCCACATTGACCTTGTCTGTATATATCCACACATTTCAGCCCCCTCAACTAGGTGTGTGAGGTATTGTTCTTATTCATTGAAAAGGTTGAAGGTATATGCTTTTGCATTTCACACTTATTTGAGGAATTTCTTTCTTCAAATACTTTATATCTTCTTTATGTATTTATTTAAATGAAAGCAACCTACATGTAATGCAAGAAAATCACAATTTTCAATAAAATAATAATTACAAGACGAAAGAAAATCACATTTCAACAATTTATGGAACTAAGTATCTTTCAAATATAGATTGTTACTTGCCATGTGTACTTGTCAAGATCATATATAGAATTTTTTATATTGTTATCAAAGTTTTATAGGAGAGATAAAGGTTAAATATATTGTAACATAAAATGAATTATTAATTTTTCCCCAAATTCGAAAAATATCCAATTTCTAAAAAAAGGAATAACACTAAAAAAGTTTAACTAAATACCTTCATAAAGGTATGCCAATCATGATATTTTTACCCCACAAAATTCACCTTTATTTATTAAGATATTATTTATGTTTGATGCAAATTTGTGGGAAATATGATTTTTTGAATAACACCTTTTACAACATTGCCCTCCTACTTTGTAACTTATCACAGAAGATTGTATGGTTGTCCATCACAAGAAAAGTATTGGATACTTGAATTTCACTACAACCTTTGAAAAGTTGATCATTGTTACTCCTTCCATCTAAAATTATCCACAATGATTCTATAAAATTATTCCTGATGTGCATTACATCAAACAAATAAGGTACTTATAGGTGCTCATGGTAAGACATCATGTTGAATTGGATGGAGCATTTTTTAATTCCTCATGGAATCCCATTAATTCATTGGTAACCTTTATGAATATAAGTCAAACATCAATAACTATTATGTATGCTAAAAATAACATAATATAAATAGTAATAAAAAATAAAAATGTTACATTTATCAATATAGGGATTAATTTCTTACCTCAACAGTTGATCTTATTATATTCTAATTTCCATAGTTGAGGTATCATTCTTCATGGATTTAAATTAATTTTGTTTTCTTGTTTGTTTTTTACTTATGGTTCTTAAGGAGGAAGTTCATATACTCAACACAACATTTTTTAGCCACAAATTAGACTTGTAAATTTATGATTTGTTTGAATACATGTAAGGTATGGATGAATAATGTCGAATATACTAGTATACCAAGCATTTATTTTGAAAATATGCATGATATTTTTGTAAAATTATATATTGTTAAATTGTAGTACTATACACACCATAAAAATATGATATCCCTAGGGCATTACAAATTTTCCATGGAAATGAAACTGTCTCTACTCAACTAATTTATAGATGTCATACATGGTGATACAAACCCATGACTTTATATGTTTATTAATATTTTTTCTTAATAAGAGGCACAATATAGTAAAGAGAATATGTTTCCTTGAGCCATCATATAGAGGTTTACATACCTTATTAATATCCATGTATACATTTAATTGATAAGGTATGTAAACCTCTATATGATGGCTCAAGGAAAAATATTCTCTTTACTAAAATGCTACAAAGAATTACAAAAATAATAAAACATATACTGAATAAATTACAAATTAGTGATATTAATCCTATGCTTCAAAGTGCCTAAACTCATAACAATGTTTTTTTAATTATTCTTATTTGCATTCCATTTCATATAAGGGAATAATATTCACTGTCCCTATATGCCTTATTTAACCTAGTAATGGTCCTCAATTTTTTTCCCTTATCAAAATATAAATTTTTCATATATGTTGCAACAAAATTCATTAAATCAATATTAGTAATATAATAATATATTCAAATAATTTCACACATATATAATTCAAAAAAAAAAATCCCAAAAAGAATGTATATTTTGTAGATAATCCAAACCTTCTTTTAAGAAAGAAGGACTTTGAAAGTGAAAAAAAAAATGTTCAAGTGTTTGTTGATTGTTGGGGGCCAATTCTTAATGATAACATTTGAGGGAACTGATCCCCCCCACCTCTTTTTTATATAGGTGACACTTTTCGATAACAACGAATATTTAGAATTAGAGGAAAAATTAGAAAAATAAAAGGCCTGAGATAGGACCAAGTGTTAAATATTCACATAATTTGGTACACATTGTTATGCGGATTAATCCCTCTTACCGACAAGAGCAATCTCCCTAGTACTCAGTGAGTAGCTAGAAACAAACATCCATTTGGAAACCTTTTTCTCTAGATTAATTGAATTTCAGAATTATTATAAGAAAGTAGAGAGGACATGCCCCTACCTTGAAATCCAAACGTTCGATGTAGTCTTTTATCTTGTCGCTCAAAAGTGGCTTCTTCAATAAGTAGAACCTTCAATCAAAGACAAGACAAAAGAATCAAAGCATCTGCAACATATAATAATCAAGAAAATCTAACCCAAATTAGTGATCAAGGAGCCTAAGTATTGATGTTATTTCAATAAGCATAAGAACAACTCAATGAGAAAAAGAGATCCATATGTATTATCTTGAATAAAAAGAGTAATCTTACAACCTGATGCCTTGATGTCGTACATATTTCTCCTGGGGTCCTCAACAATCGTTCCTCCTTCAGTTTGATAAGCCTTCCTCTCTGAATACCAACATGGAGTTATGGACACATGGGTGTGATCATTCTCATGCCAAAAACAACTTATTAGTGTAGAAAGTATGCACACTTGGGAATTTTCTTCAGCAACTCATTTACAATCTACCCTTCAACCTGAAACTTGAGCTCAATTTATAGGGAAATGGAGGTAGTTTAAGTTCCATGAAGAGGGGATGGATTCCTCACATGAAGGTATTTGAGATCCATGGACCCAGGGATAAGCTCCATGAGGGGAGGGATAAAGCTCGAACTAATCGCGACTCTAGAAGCTTCCAGTTGGGATAATATTCAACCAGCTAGGCTTCTAGAATTTACTTTTTCTTTTATTTTGCCTTTCGCAGGGGTGAGAAGGTAATAGTAGCAAAAAATAACGGGGTTGCCATAACTTATTGATAAAAAATCAGCGCATGCGCAGGGAAAGGCTAGAAAAACTGTGCAGGTAGACTTTTAAGGGTTTTAAAGAGCTTTTCTCCAATTCGAATATTTGATTCAGGAACATAAAGGTTTTTTACTTCTAAGGGAACATGATAGAGGTGGTGATATACCCATATAAATAGTCAAATGTCATGGTGAAAAAATTACGTGTAACAGATTGGCCCCTAAAGTGTGAAGTCTGTGGTTATTCTGAAGAGTGAAGTGCTTTATCATTCTAAGGATTGGATTGGAGACACCGGTCGAAAACCTGTAAAAACATTCAATGAATATATATATATATCATCACTGAGGTAAGCATTCCCATACTTAGATCAAAACTAACTAAATGTTCTGGTACATATATGATTTCAATATTACATCAAAAGTAAATAGAGTATGGGCACAACCATATGTCATGAGTAGTATACTGTATCATGAATAATAAAACTCCTCGTAGCCTGGATGGTGGAAACTAGATCTAGGGTCTTGATTTTCGCTTCCCGAAATAGTATGAATCTATCCATGCGATTGATTGTGCCAAAGTCGAACATGGTAGAAACCACTTGATTATCGGTCAATGATGTGAATCGTTAATAAGTGTGAGATAAACCACCAATAATGCAAATGGATCTCAAAGTACTCTAGTAAAATCTATGAAGTGTGAATGAATGACTTGCAGTCGAACACTCATAGAATCATTTGATCAAAGCTCAATGATGCAACCTGTCGTCAAAGGAGAGAAACCTGCCATTAGGGCATGTAGATCCCAAGGTACTGATAGGATTCTAGATCAAATTTCTAGATGATGAGTTGACTTCGATAGAAAGTGACCCATCATAGGAAAGCCCATGACACGAAACCATTAGATCAAGTTTTTAATAAATATTTGCAAGGACTGACTCAGTGATGGTCAACGTGAATGGAGAAATTTTTTTGGAATGAATGGTTTATTTGAACTCTCTCTTGAACACATAACAACACTGTATATGGTTTGGAAACATTTGACCTAAATATAATACCCAGAAACCGGCTGAATACTTTCAATGTGGTTTGATTAACTGCTAGACAAAGAATTTTCCAACCTAGGTACAAGTGTGACAAAGTGTCGTGTTCAAGAGTGGCATGTTGCTTTTTAAGCTTGGGTGAAACTTGGATTCTTTTTCTCTCTTTTCCCCCCACCATTACTAGAAAGCACCTCTTTATTTTTGACAAGCTTGAGGAGGATAACATTTTCTTGTTTGTGTAAGCTCATCCTTCGGATGAGTCCATCTTAGGATTAAAATTGAACCCTAAGAAGGAGTGGTTCGTTCCTGTTTGTAATCAACAGGTCCTTTACTGTTAAATTTTAATGAGTCCAGTATAGGAAAAACTCAGTGTTTTTCATTTTTAGGGAGTTAGAAGAAAAACGTAAGTAAACTCCATGGTTGTTATTTTTCGTAAATTTGGCCTCTCAGGTCCGAAAAAGGATAAAATAATTTAGGAGAGAACTCTATTGACCATGATTAGTCAACTTATACCTTTTTCGTAATTAGTCCATTTCAGTCTAGAAAAGAGATAAAATTATACTGAAGGGATGACTATTCATTTACTTTAATGAGTTCGAATAGTCAAGTACTCAATGATATTTTCATATTTCGAGAGTCTGAAATGGGCTTAAAAGAGAACTCTTAGGTTTCGCTTTTTCGTAATTTTACAGAACCTGAAAAAGTGATAAAAGTATACTCAATGTCAAAATAATTATTTTCACCAAAAAATCTTGTATCCTGCACAAAAACTCAAAATATTACACATACTTGTTTCCAAAAAGTAAAAATATTTAAAAAATGACCTTTTAAAGTGAAAAATAAACAAAATGATAATATTTTATTCATTTAAAAACTATAAAAAGGGGTTAAAACAAATCATTTTCACCTTTTGTGAATAGTTTAGTGCAGAGAGAGCTTTTGGCTAAAAATTTATGGAGCATATATTGGGAGAACCGACTGTCCATTTCTCGAATCGTTAGAACCAGGTAATCCACATCATCCTTGTCTTCATTTCTATCCATTTAATTTTCCATTTTGAGCCTTTATTTCATTTTTTATGAAGATTTTATGTTTTAAAATGTGCCCTCGAGGGTCCGTGGGCAATGCAAGTGATAACTGCAAACCCCGATAATTTTTAAAAGAAAAAATTGTCAGGTTGTCGCAGGTTTTGTGTAGAGCGCATGCAGACGTCCGCATTGTCTGCACACAGAACCTGCAGAGGAGCCGTGAATGTTTTAAAAATCCAAATTTCTCTTAAAAAATGGTTCAAATTCTTTTCCAAATAGTTTTAACTGTTAAATGTGTTTATTTGTTGGTTGTTACACCATGTTGGAGTGGCGAGAACGCGAACATGAGCTCATAGAAAATGAAGTCATGGATGATAATACAACTATGCGTGCATTGAAGAATTGTGGCTTATACAAATTCTATCTTATCCAAGGGATGAAATAAAAAGTGGAGTTAATGGTTTGGCTTGTAAACACATGGGATTTTCAAGACCAATGCTTCATAATAAGTGACCACCGACTCAAAATTGAGCTAGAGGTCATTTATTTCCCTACCGGATTGTCCGGGAGAGGAAGAAGCATATCCTTATTTGGGGCCAGATAGGGAGGTCTTCCCACTTCCAGTTACAAAGAGTAATATTGTAGCAATGAGGTAGATTTGAAGGATGGTCGCATAGATATTAAAACTATCTTGCAACTGGATCTCAAAGTGATAGCATTTACAGTAACCAGATTGTGTGGGAGTGCAGCTCCGCATGTGGCTACTAAGTCACAGATGCAAACAAAATTCGAGTGTCTTGGAGGAACCATATTTAACCGGTGCGAAGGAGTATTGGAAAACATGAAAGGCCAATTAACTAGAGCAAAGAATGCGAAGTTGAAAAAATTCGGATATGGCGCCATTCTCATTTCATTTTTTTTAGAGCGAATTCTACTTTTTGCTCCACAGCTGATTCCAGTAGATAGTGGGGCTCCTCAGGAACCTCGGATGGTGCGATGGGTGGCACTAATGGCTCGCCATGGTGGTGAGGGTGGCTGAGTAGTCCGGTTTACTCCGGCATACTTCATGTGGCTTAGGAACCAAGTCTTCACCATTGAAGACTTTCCTTATGCAGGAATGGATTACAGGGGTGATCCTGAAACATCTTTGCCTCAAGGGGCACAATGGGACGAGATAGGTAAGTGAATCATTTTGATGTTTTTTAATATAATTTTTATTTTATTTTTATCGTCCAATACTGACAACAATATTTAATTGCAGATGTCAGTCCACAATGACCATCAACACTTCACCGCTTTGATAGGCAGGAAGCACAACCTCTAGCACCTCCACAAGGCTAGGTAGCAGAGATCTTAGCAGACATGGAACACAACCTTGAGAGGTTGACTATAGACATTCCTAAAATAGGAATAGATGATATCCATCTCAGGGTTTAGAGACACGTGACAGGTGTTCTAGGTCCATTTAGGAGATTTCTGCGCAAGGTGGTGCATGCTATAGTTTATTACCATGATCATCATCACAGATAGTGGATGATCATTGTAGATTGACATTTTTGTTTTTTGTATCAGTATCTATTAGATCATATGGTGTTTGAACCTATGATCATAGATGATGTAATATTTTTTTGAAAACAAACTAATCTATCCTAATGAAATTACTACTTTCGTTATCTGAGTATCTTGTTCAACATGGATTGAATGTTGTTTTGGTTTACTTTGTTAATGTTGCAAATGTATATTTAGAACACGATTAGCTAATGCATCAGCCATTGTGTTTAGATTTCTTGAAATATGTTGATATTTAATATAATTAAATTTTCGTTCCAAGAGTGTTGGAACGAGGTCTCCTAACAAGCTGCGAAACTGGTCCATTTTGAATATTTTTTATTATATTTAGTCTAGCGATGGGTTTTGGGGTGGGTCAAAGCCCCAAAAGCATTGTAATGGGTGAAAGGGTAAACTAGGGGTTCGAAAACCATGGGTTGTGGACCATAGGAAATTCTAGGCTATATTGTTATAAATAGAGATGCATTTTGTATTGTATGAGATCAGAAATGATGAACTATTGATGCGAATAGTGGTTTAAGATATCTATTTGGGTTTTGGAGAAAGGACTCCTACTGGTTGTGTCGCGGAGATCCAAGTCTAGCTATGTGCGAACCCTGCTGCTGTGTGCGCAGGTTGGGAAGGGAATTGTAAGGAATAATTGATGAATGAATGAATGTGGAAGATTGTTAGAGAATTGAATCTATGAGTACTTTTGTGTGAATTACTGATAATTGTTGTATTGTGCATTTTCTATCTTTAAGCTGTGAAAGATCTGTGTACTGCATTCTTGGATCTAGATCTATTATGTTCTATTTATATATTGTTGTTTTAATGTTATAACAAGCATATACTATAGATCTAGTGCACGTGGATGCGAATAGAGACTTAATTAACTCTACGCAGAACAAGGTAATCTGGGAATCACAAGATCTAGCGTAGCTATGCTTGCCTTACCCATCCTTTCTCAGGGTGCGGAAACCTGGTTCCAGCACCCACCCATACTACTTCGGGTGAGACTTTGACCTGCACAAACAGGTCACTGCTGAAAGGGCCAGTAGTATAGGGGTTTGTTGGAAAACCTTGCACACCGAACCTAGATCAGGACCCCTCAAGCCAAAAAATGGTTTCATTGCCAGGACCGGAAGAATTCTGAGAGAGGAATCGGGTAATGAAAAGAGAATACTTGAATTCTGAAATAAAAGAGATCGAATACTGGTTCGAAAGACAGATCCAAGAGCTCATAGTAAAAGAAAATCGCAGTGAGAAGTTAGCAGCAGAAAGGTGGAAAAATAGGCACATCCTTACTGAAAGCTACGAAATATTCTTTGTGAAATTTGTGATTGAACTCCAGGAGTGGTTGGCTAGACTTGTGGAATTCCAGAAGTGCTGGAAGGATGAGCGAGTCACTCAGTGGACCCCAGAGCTACTCGAGCAGCTGGAAAAAACTGATAATACTATCACGCGCACGGTGGATCACTGGGTGGATAGTGTGCTGGGAGGATTTGTGATGGAATTTTCCATTGATCAGTTTGTATCATACTCTAAGGCTGAACGATGATTCTTCAAAGGGTTTCAGGGAAAATTTATGAGGAAGTTACCATTGCTGATCAAGAAATTACTGTGCGAAAAGAGCATTCTGTGTAGTCATACTAACTGAATGACCTCGGATCTAGATGGGAGCACGACGCACAGTGGTAAATAATATTGGACCAACCTTGATGGAGGGATATCTGCCTACAATTTATTGCAGGAAATAGCTGTGCAAGATCCCCCAGCTACATCGCCACGTAGGCCGCGCAAAGGTAAGAATTCGCCCATACCACCACCCCCCCTAGACACTGATATGGTTGTGCATATAAAACTACCTACCTTTAAGGGGGTAGGAGATGAGGATATGGACCGGTTTTGGTTCGTTGCAGAATCTGTATGGACTGTACAGAATGTGGCGAGTGATACGGTAAAAAGGGGGTAGCTGTCGTTGGCATTTGAGGACAGGGCCCTGGACTGGTATATGTAGTATATTGCCCAGAATGGGAGCGCATCTATTCAAGATACCAAGGACACTTTGAAGCACCAGTTCAGGAAGTGAAAATCTTATTCCCAGCTTGTAGTAGAAGTGAAGGAATTCAAACAAGGTGTGTCTGAGTCAATATGGGAGGTTGATCAGCGATTGAAGAAAGCAATCAGGGAAGGAGGATTCGAATATGATGATAGACAGCATACAAAATGGTTCATCACTATGTTGTTACCTCACCTGTGCACGCCAATGAGTCATCAGACCTTTGAGTCATAGGAGAAGGCTGTGGAAGTTGCTATGAAACTAGAGGCTGCCCCCCAAGAGGATACGTCAGCAGGGGTACAACAAATCCAGGAACAACTTGGGGCTATGCATATGTTGATACAGAACACTAAAAAAGAGCGAGGAAAGGACGGCTACGCAGATCTCTGGTGCATACGATGCCAGGTGTCTGGCCATACAAAGGATCAGTGCCCTCTATTGACGGATTACATGCAAACTGGAGGACCTAGTCTGGTACACCCAGGAGCAAGTAAAGAACCCATCCTGTTACGACCAGGTTCAAGCAGACCTGCGCTATGGTGTGATGATTTCCGGGTAGCAGGACTACATGATACGAACCATTGCCCTCGGCTAGGTGCGTATGCCCCAGAACTAAAGCAATAATGGTGTTGATTCTGCCAATCTATGGGACATGATAAGAAAAATTTTCGTACTTATGACTTAATGATGGATTGTGGGAACTTATATAGGGTACAACCGGACCCTACATCGCCGATACTTTCTGCACACTTTGGAGGATCACTGGCTCGAGGTAGAGGAGGTCGGGGAGAAAGCACAGGGCGAGGACGTGGGCAGCTAATATGTTATAACTGTGGAGAAATAGGGCACTTTGCCAGAGAATTCCCAAATCACACCAGGCCATCGTGCAAATATTGTAGGTAGTTGGACCATGAGGTAGAGTACTACCCAATTTTAATATCCAAGATGCAGGAAAAGCAGCCCACCCCTACGCAGAACGTACAAAGAGTTAAAACCGAGCTAAGAAAGGCAAATCCCTGTGTAAAATTCATATCACGCAGCGGGCTGGTCACCCAGGGAGAAAAAGAGGAGCTTGCCCCCCGAGAAAGAGTGCCTTTCAAAGAAAAAACACCATTGGTAACCCCCACGCAACTGTCGACGCAACCTCAGATAGAGGAAGGAGTTGAGCCCTTTTTAAAGGCATGTTTGAAGCTGCTATGAAATCCGAAGGCTGTAGGAAATCTCCAAGCACTACTAAATACCTGCACAGTTTGGTCCAATTTGCTCCCTAAGAACAAGGATGTACACAAAATATATAGCTATAAGAAGCGCACCAGAAGAGAGATGCGATTGACTGCGCAGATTGGTGACTATGAGATGGATCAGGTTATCTTAGATCTTGGGTTAGATGCGAATGTATTACCAAAATAGACGTGGCGACGAATGGGAGAGCCTAAATTAGAATGGTCCACCATCCAGCTCTGAATGGCCAATCAACAAAAAACCATCCCTCTAGGGAGGTTACCAAAATTCATGGTTGACATCGTAGGGGTAAGGGTCATAACTAACTTTGAAGTAATAGAAGTTGTGGAAGATGCAGATCCCTACCCTGTGCTCCTCAGACTGGACTGGGCAATAGACATGGGGGGTGTCATCAACCTCAAGAAGCGCAACATGGTGTTTGAAAGAAAAGGTACGTGTGTCATAGTACCACTAGATCCAACAGAAGGTGCGCGGTATGCAGAGCCAGCCTATGAGGAGGAGGAATTAGATCACATTTATAAATTAACTGCACAGGATGAATATCAGGTTAACCCCACGGATGAAGGAATGCTCTACTGGGAAAAGGGCAGTGAATTTTTTTCCGACTCTAATGAGGAGCTGGAAAATTGGCAAGGTCGATTGCACGAGGTTTCAGCGCTTCGATGTCTTCAGACCATCGGGAATTTCTGTCGTATCTCTACCAAGGAAAGAAACCTGCCATGCCAGGAGGATGCACATGATAGTCACAATAATTTTGAACCTAAGATTCCCACGGAATGCAGGCTAGGAGCACTGCCACTAACACTGCACGGAGCACCTACGCGAATATTGGTATTCTTCACTAAGGAGAAGTATTGGAGAAGGGTGATCCTGCGCATAGGGACCCCAGTTTCTAGATGGGCTCCGAGGTCAGTCGATCTATGCAGATACTTGTTGAAATACAACACTCAAGGGTGTGATCAAACCTTGCCTGGACAGGCTTGCCGAGGTACCGCTGACCTAGGTGTGTGTTGGGTTACGGACCTGCCTGAACCCACATGTGATTGGGAGAATTTGAAGATGCCTCAAGTAATAGATGGAAAAAGGATGCATGACGCAGCCCTATCGTATAGGGACGTCCCAACCAAGGGAAAAGCACATGGCTCGAAAATACTGATGGCCAACTTGCAGACACACCTTGCGTCGACCTTCATTTAGGGTACGCGAACAACACACATGCATCATCCATGGTCTAACATTCCGTGGAAACGACCTCAGGAAGGAATGATGACCATTAGCACATCCCAATTTGATAAAAAAATAATCGTACAAGTACATGAAATAGGTAGCAGATCATCAATACAACCATTTATGGTAAGATTGATCCACCTGATCGGTGGTCAGTCTCACGAATGGGCTACTCCACCATTAAATAGCTTCAGACAGTGTGTGGTTGATAACCAACTATCTATTCACCCTAAAACATGCTCCTGTTATCTGCGTACTGGTTTTTTGCATTCATTAACATTCTTTGGGATGCCCATTTTATTGTTGCTAAGATGGACCCTAACCCGCCGAATGATTCGGTCCCAGGCTGCTCAGTACTTACAGATATCATCTTAAGAGAGCCTGGGAATGCTGAGTGCAGTCAAAGTAATGATTACTGGCTTCCTGTAGAAAGAATTTTCTGCGAGAAAAAAACAGGGAGACAACAGTACTACGCAACCGACCTTCGCACTCCAGGGATAGACACGAGACCCAGCCAGTTGGCCTTAGAATATATAGCAGAAGAAGGTCTGCTAGTACCGCAGTCCCTCGCCCGCAGCATCATAGTTAGGTCCCAACTGATTTTATGCCAAGCAGGAACGCTGAGATACAGGGACATGCTGCGACTTCTCCACAACTCCAAAGTGCCACCCAATAGAAGCAATGTGTGTTCACTCCCTCACATTTCCCTAGTCAACGCTCCTGATCCAACTACTGGGGACATCCAAATAGATTTAGCGCAACTATCTCATACAGAGCTACAAGGATTGTACACCAGAGTGTTGCACAAAGTTCGCCACCATGACTGGGCCACGCAACAACAGTATGACATACCTCCGGAAGTACGGGACCAGCGGATTGCAGTGGTCACAGATGCAACTCATATTATTTAGGAGCAGCTGACGCGAGGCACACAATTGGTCAAAACAACTACCTAACTATGGATGGCCGTCCAACACCATTCTATGTTCCAGCATATCTAGAAGGAATTACAGCAGGCGGAAGCTGCTCTGGATCAAGTCAGAGCCTCCACCGTCTCCACGCAACATCTTTCCGTCTTGGACAAGCTTGAGAACCTTCGCCCCAACAAGCATGTCATCCGAAAATGGTTGAAACCATGGGCTGACACCTCACTCCAGCTCACCGAAGATGCTCAGCCCGCTATTGCGCACCTCCACCAGCTGTTAGAAAGGGTTATCGCGGCTCCAGATGGCCTTGCCTCCCTGACACTTGTCAACATTGTGAAACAAGCTGCGGCCCAGAGTCAGGAAGTGATCCCCCCGCTCGTCTGCGCTCTGGCTACCTTGTACGTGCAAATAGAGGCCGTGCCACTGTAGTGACTCGGGACAAGTCACAAGATTGTGTTGGGGGACTGTTGGAATGGGGTCTCCTAACAAGCTGCAATGGTCCATTTTGAATACTTTTTATTATATTTAGTCTAGCATAAGGGTTTTGGGGTGGGTCAAAGCCCCAAAAGCATTGTAATGGGTGAAAGGGTAAACTAGGGGTCCGAAAACCATTGGTTGCAGACCATAGGAAAGCCTAGGCTAGATTGTTATAAATAGAGATGCATTTTGTATTTTATGAGATAAGAAATGATGAACTATTGATGCGAATAGTGGTTTAAGATATCTGTTTGGGTTTTGGGGAAAGGACTCCTGCTAGTTGTATGTGTGGAGATCCAAGTCCAGCTGTGTGCAAACCCTGCTGTTGTGTGCGCAGGTTGGGAAGGGAATTGTAAGGAAGAATTGATGAATGAATGAATGTGGAAGATTGTTAGAGAACTGAATCTGTGAGTACTTTTGTGTGAATTACGAATAATTTTTGTATTGTGTGTTTTCTATATTTAAGCTGCGAAAGATCTGTGTATTGCGTTCTTGGATCTAGATCTGTTATGTTATGTTTATATACTACTGTGTTAATGTTATAACAAGCATATAACTATAGATATAGTGCATGTGGATGCGAATAGAGACTTAATTAACTCTATGAAGAAAAAGGTAATCTGGGAATCATAGGATCTAGCCTAGCTCTGCTTGCCTTACCCATCCTTTCTCAGGGTGCGGAAACCTAGTTCCAGCACCCACCCATACTAATTCGGGTGAGACTTTGACCTGCGCAAGCAGGTTACTACCGAAAGGGCTAGTAGTATAGGGGTTTGTTGGCAAACCTTGTACACCGAACCTGGGTCAGGACCCCTCAAGCCAACAAAGAGATGAACCTTCAAAAATAATCTCAATAACACTAGATTTCTAATTGCATATACTCTGTTTAAATGTAATACAATGAGTTCTGAATCCAACCTAATGATCAAATGTCGAATACCAAATTAAATGGCATCATATAATAACTCAATGACTGCGCTATATTCTGCAATATTATTCGTTGTTTGACCAAGGCATATCCCATGAATATAAACTAACTCATCAGTGGGTGAATAGATAACCCAAGCTGTGGAAGAGATATTATGTGTACTACAACATGAACCATCATCAAAACCAATGTATGTTTGAATGGATTTCGACATTTGCAATATCAAGTGTAATCAAGATAAGCAACGATAGTAGTAACAACAAAAATAATCTAGGAACACTTATCTAATCTAACGCACACTAAAAATTAACTAATGTACAAGAGATATCTTCACACGAAAGTCAAGCATAATATCTCTTAAGATAAATACCATTTCTGGTCTTATCTAAAGATACCCCGTCATAATCAATTCATTCATAGGTTCCTTTTGCAAGCACATGCTTGATAATATAGGGACCATGCCACATCGGTTCAAATTTTCCAGATCCTAGATTATTGTTAGCTTGATCATATACTAAAACTAGGTCACCTTTTGAATAAACACGAGGCTTAACAATTTGATCATACTGAGCTTTCACATGTTTCTTATGAGCTTTGGTAGCCAATGCAGTGGTGCGCCGAGTCTCATCTAATTGTGCTAAGTATAGAAAGTGTTTTTCCTCTTCAGAGATAGCTAGTAACAACTCAATGGATAATTTGAGTGACGACATTTTGCATTCAATCGGTAACACAACTTCTAAACCATAGACAAGTTGAAAAGGAGTGAACCCTGTAGCAATTTTTGCAGAGATTTAGTATGCCCATAGTGCCAAAAAAAGCATGGTATGCTAATTTGATTTATGAGTTCTGATAATCTGTTTAAACATGGTTGTTAAAACCTTGTTGACGGCTTCAACTTGACCATTATCCTCTGGGTAATACATAGTAGAATTATCATGGCATAGACAAAGTTGATCAGAAAGTTCGGTCATCATAATATTTCTAAAATGACTCCCATGGTCTATGATAATAGCTTGAGGCACACCGAAACGAGCATTCACATGATTGAATACGAAAGTAGCTGCATTTTTGCCGTCATTCGTGAATGTAGGCATCACCTCGACCCATTTGGTAAAGTAATCTACATCGAGAATAATATACCCATGCCCCCCAACCAAGTGAGGGTTACATGTAATGAAATCAATTCCCCATTTCGCAAAACGACCGACAACAATGATTGGGTGAAGAGGAGCTGGAGGTGCACACATATTTCGATTAAAAATTTGGTAGTTGTGGCATTTTCAGACCTTAATGATACAATCTTTGAATAACGACAGCCAAAAATAACCAGCGCGCAATACCTTTTGGGCTATTGAAAACCCAGACATATGACCACCACACGCTCCAGAGTGACAATCATTCAAAACCCTTTCAGCCTCTTCGTGATTTTTACAACTTTGAAAAACAAAATCCACACCATGACAGTAAAGAGTGTCCCCAACAATATTGTATTGTTGGGATTGATATCAGATTCTCTGTTGATTTGAACGTGAAAGATCTGGGCGAAAGGTTTGGGTTTGAAGATATATAATGATATCTCCATACTAAGGGTCTAATGTACTAATGAGAAACAAAGATTCATCTGCGATGAGATTCTCTACCACGGTTTATGTCTCAGTATTGGGAAAGTCACACATAATCTCAACAAACACTAGTGATTTCTTTGATTTAGATTTCTTGAATTCCAAATCAAACTCTTTTAGGATGACAATCCATTTGGAGTATTTTCCCCCGAGTAATTTTTTTGTCAAGATATACATCATTGAGTTTCAATTAGATATTACAGTTGTTTTACGTAACAGTATGTAGTGATAGAATCGTTGGACAGCTTGAACTGCTGCCAAAGCCAATTTCTCCACATGAAAATATTTGATTTCTGTTGGATTGAGATTTCGACTTAGATAATAGATCACATGTTCATTGTGAGATTCATCCTCCTGAACCAAAACAATTCCAATGGTGGAATCAAAGGCAGCTAAGTATAAAAATTAGTCCTTGTGGTAATTGAGCGGATGCAATAACGGTGCATTGGTCAACGCATGTTTTAATGCATCAAAATATTTATCAGCAATCTCATCCCAAATAAAAGGAACACTTTGTTTCAACAACTGGGTAAAACCTTTTGTTAACTCAACATAGTTATGTATAAATCTACGTAAAATATTTGCTTTCCCTTGCAAACTTTGGAGTTGGCGAAGTGTAGAAGGAGGAGGTAAATTGATGATAGGCTCAACTTTCGAGGGGTCAACATGAATGCCATCTTTCGAAATGATGAATCTAGGTAATCATCCTAATTGCACACAAAAAACACATTTGTGCGGGTTCAAACGAATCTTGTAATGCCTACATCTCATGAAAATAGCTTGTAAGTGTTGGGTATGTGTTATATTCTTTCCACAACTAGTCACGCACGGGGGGTGGTAGCCCCCCTTGTACGTTGCGCTAGGCGCAGCAGGGGGGTCATGGGGGGGCGACAACCCCCCCTATCGGGGTTCGGGGTAACGCCTCGGGAAAAATTATTTGGTCCTTGTGGGCGGACCCGCCCATGGTTTTGTGCATGGGTTTGCACATGGTTTTGGGGCATGATGGTTTTCGACCCTTGGTATTTTGTAGATTCAGTCAAGGGAACTACGGTTATGTTCTAATCCAGGGTTAATGGATTGGGGTTTATGTATGCTTCGGCATGTATATATATGTGTTGTAACACTAAAAGGAATATAATGAAAAATCAAGTTGGTCGTCCCGATTTGGGATCCAAGGGAAAAACTTTGTGTATATCTGTTTTATGTTTTATGCTCTCGCTATTGTTTATTTTCTATTTTTAAGATTCGTTTGCAGATAATTTCTGTACAGGGTTAAAACCTACAGTAAGTGTGTAGGATGATCATTTCTGCGTAGAGAGTGAGCAGGTAAATCATTCATATAAGGCTGTATAATATGTTTGATGTCATGAAAAGCATAAGACATGGCTCTTTGAAAAGTTACACTAGCTTTTTTTAATCCGAAAGGTAATTTTCAATAAGAAAAAAGTCCCCCAAGGACACATAAATGTTGTTTCTAGTTGATCGGAAGGGAGTATGTTGATTTGATTATAACCAGAAAATCCATTCATAAATGAAAAAAATTCATTTATGGCACAATCATTGATAATTTGGTTGATATAAGGTGTAGGATAATTGTCTTTTGGACATGCTTTATTAATGTTCCTATAATCGATGCATACTCGTATAGTCCCTTGTTTCTTCATAACGGGAACTATATTAGATACCCAATCTGTCAATGGAATTGGATAAATAAAACTTTCTCGTAATAGCTTTTCAACTTCATCTTTAATAGCTGCAGCTTTTCGCGGATGTATTGGACGTAATCTTTGTTGAATAGGCTTGGCATTCGGGTATGTCTTAATTTCATGAATGACAATATTAGGATCAATTCCTAGCATCTCTTTGTAAGACCAGGAAAAAATGTCTCGAAATTCTTGAAATAGGGCTTTGTAATCGTTAATCTCTTCCATCGTACAAGAAGCACCTATATGAATGTTTTCAATAATTCCAGGTTTGACTGATATATCAATAGGACCTATTGTAGAAATATTTCCCAAATTATTCTAAGAATATGAATGTGTAATCAATATAGGATTCTGTGGTTCCTTGACATATTCAATCGTAAAAATAGATGAAAAATAATTTTCAAACTTATCAAGATCAGGTAAAAATGAAGATCTATGATGTAGATCATCCCAGGGTAATTCATCCGATGATAAAATTTCTCGAATACTTTCATCAGTGTGAAAACATGTTGAAAGGGATCAGAAAATGATGTTAAGGTTGAGCTTGATAGAGAAGATGATTCTTCATTGATCACATTCATTTGATTGGGAGTAGTTGAAAGTGTGTCAGAATATGACTGCACTGCTACATATGTCGTTTCAAAAGGACTCAAGGGCATCTCGCCATTGAAAGAGTCCAATTCTGATTCTAAAGGTGCTACCCAAGTGTCATCAAATGGTATAGTACTTGATGAGATCATATTGATGTTGGAAATTGTGCGTGGTACGTTGGGTGGAGGTATGGAGAAATTTTCCATGAGAGCGGAATCCTTCACTAATCCTACACCAACATCTTCGTATGGGATAGTCGTTTTTCCAACATGTTGGATACTGTTTGTAGAAGCAGGGTCTGATGAATAATATGACAACTGATCGATTTTCACAATATTTCCTTTATGAGGAAACATGATTAGCCGAAATATGGATGAAACGACAACAGTCATGCCATAATACCAACTATGACCCAAAAGAAGGTTGTAATCAAGAGGGGCATCAACAAATTCCACATCTAGATTAATGATTTTTCCTTCTATTTCTAGAGGTAAATCCTGGAGTATTCTGTATGGATGAAATCCTCTTCCATCAAAGGCTTTAAGGATAGTTGGTGATTGGTTGAGTGTTAGAGAACTGAGATTTTTCCAACAATTTAATGACATCATACACTGGAGGCTCCCTCATCAATTACAGTACGAAAAACTCGTCTGGATTTGACTAATATTGGAATCTGAAAAGCCATCTGATGAGGGAGTCTCGATGTAAAATTTTTTAGAACAAAGACCATGAGGTTGGAATTCTGAGGATCAATAGATCCGATAGCTGATAATATTAATTTCCTTTGTGTTGGACATGATTGTAGCACTTCTAAGGCTGACATTGCTGAAGGGGATATCGCCAAATCTTCAACAATGTTGTAATTCTGAGCAGCTCTCACATGTGGATTGAAAGCTGACTTTCGAATTACACCTTTAGTAGGTGATTTAATCACTAAATCAGGATTTGGTTTCTCGATTGAAGTGGTTCGTAAACTGAAGGAGATATAGCTGGTGTTTGAATATAATTTTCTGTCTCTTTACCAGTTACAGGATTTTTAGTTCCTTAGTCTTGAGATCGTGTCGCAACCATAACTTGAGACATCATTAAAATATTTGCTGATGAATTTGAAGAAGATCCTATCATTTTACTATCTTGAGTGGGAAAAGGATCCTTCAAGACAGCGGGTGTGGGTGAACCTTTGATAAACTTGGAGACCTCGGATAGATGAAAACACTCTTTGGTATAGTGATCCTCGTCACTAATAAGACAAGGATAACGAGGTTTCCATTTTTCATCAGCTAGTTCATTATTTTCAGTTTTATCTTTGGGAGATGTAGTCTGTTTGTTTTTATTCTTTCCTTTCTTCTTATTATCAATTTAGATTTAGCTATGGATGAATCTACAACATGAATGTAGACAGAAATTTCAAGGGAAGAATCTCCTTTCGGTGAATCTGGTAAATTTATAATGGGAGAAGTAGTTTTGGATGACTTCTTCTTACTCTTGTTAGTGCTAACTGAACCAATTACACCATCTGAAGCATGTGAACCAAAAGGAGATGTAGTTATTTGACCTAGACGTGGCAAGTCAGGAATTTTTTCATATAAGTACTAGACTGTGTATATACAAGGTCTAAGTACTACGCTTGAGCTATGACCTGTTCTTCCGTAATGACACCTCCCTTAGCCACATCTTCAGTGATATTTGGAAGTAATGATTTGATAAACCATTCTGCCAAGATTGTACTTGGACTGAAAACTTTCACTAAACGTCGTCTACGTCTCCATTCATGTATGTGATCTGAAATGTATGTAGACGTAGATTGTTTTAATGAAGTTAAGAGTTTTGTGCCATTGTCATAATGAACTGGTAACTGAAAGTGTGTTACGCAAGCTGTTGCTAACGCATTGAAATTGTTGAATGAGCCACGTGATAGTTCAACATACCACTTTGTAGCTAAACTTATCAATGTTCTTTGAAACTGTCTCAATCGAATGGAATCATCGATTAAAGAGTTGGATGCGCACCAAAGGTGGTAATTCATGACATGATTTGAAGGGTCTTCTCCCGATTTACCTTCAAATTTAGGAATATCACTGGATAAGTTATTAGGCATTGGCGGCCAAAATAGAAGATAATAAATTGGATTGTTCGTGAGGCGTGACAAATCTGGAAAATCCAAAGTTGCAATGAATAGTAACCGTTGGTTAGGGTCTTGTTGAGGAATGGTGCCAGTACTAGGAGGAGGATATCAAGGGTAGCCTAGAATATCCTATGTAGTTAGAATTGGAATACCTCCAGGATAACCCGAGTTAGCTTTACCATACTAAGGTTGAGATGGTATCTGATATGTGTAACCAGGGTACGGTTGATGATGGTATACTGGATTTTTTCCTACAAGTCCATATTGATACTCACCTTGATACGGTTGATAAACAAACTGACCTGTATAAGGTTGGCTTGTTACAATTGTACTTGCACCAAGTTTCCCTACAGATGTCTAAAAAAGAGTCTGAACTGTAGGTCTAGGTTGATGAGCAGTCATTTGAGGGATTGGTTGTGATATAGGTGTCATCGTTACTTGAGGGGATGTAGAAATAGGGGTTGTAGAAACTCCAGGAATAGGTGTACTAGGCTGTTGAACAGAAGTTAATGCAACAGTTTGGAAATGAGTTCTAGGTGTACTCGGAGTCTCAAACCAGGTCGCTGAACACTACTAGGTCCAAATACCTAAGGTATAACTTGAAGCGTAGGTTGGACAGGTTGCTGGATCTGGGTATAACCAATTGGCTGACCAAGATTATTATAAGGTACTTGCAAGGTAGGTTGAAAATTTTGTTGATTAAACGACGGATTCCACACTGTGTTTACTCCAGGATAAGGAGCTCCCATTGAAGGTTGTGATGCATAAGGTGGACCATAAACAAGTTGATAACTTGGAACGTAAGTTTGATAATTTTCTCGATAATTTCCACTAAAAGGTTGACCTCCTTGAAACAATTGTTGTTCTTGATAAAAATTCGGCCCCAAAGGAGGTTGTTGTCCTTGGAAAGGTTGTTGCCCTGGCATAGGGTACTTCCCTTGAAGAGGTTGTGTCCCTGGAATAGAGTACTGCCCTTGAGGTTGATATTGTCCTTGAGGTATGTACTGACTTTGAGGTTGCCCCCCCCAGGTGGTAAATAGATACCTTGAGGTTTCCCCCCAGGTGGTAAATTTCTACCTTGAGGGTCAGGGTTAGGAATGTTTCCAGAAATCATGTAGAATTGTTATGTTGTCAACAGTTTGGTATGAGATTCATTGGTACCAGATGATTGTACAGCTTTTTCGGGAGAGGGAGATGCTCCTGAGAAAGTACCAAAAAGTGACTGGTATCCTGAGGGAACAGATGAACCACCATTCAAAAATGTTTCTGGCGATGAAGAGAACATGGATGACTCACCAGACATGTTTAATGGAGGTCTATAATTACCTCTCGGTATGGCGTAAAAAGGAATATGGGGTGGCGAATAATTGAGACCAGTATTGTGTAGAAAGTCGATTAACTGATAATACCAAGGATCTTGTTTGAAAGGGCTATAATAGTAAATCAATTAACTTTGCCTTAGATCTAAATATTCCTGACATGAAGGAAGTATACCTTCTTCTTCTGCGTTAGTAATCTCTTTGATACTAATGAGGCCAGGAGGAAGGTTCTCAGTGATGCGAAGCTTCACTCAAGGTGAATGAGGATGACTAGGGTTTCAGGTTATGAACTCCGAAGCAGGCTCAGATGTAGTAGATTCAGTTTTAGGTTCAGAAATTCCAGGTTCAGTAGCTGATAATTAACTAGTTGTAGACGCAACTTCAACTAGTTTAGAAATTTCTGGTTGTATTTGGTAACTTTATGTTGTTTGAGGTTCATCTACTTCGAAATCAGGATGTATTATTACAGATGTTTCCTCTTGTTCAATTGATCCAGTTCCTGATGTTTGGCCTCTTTCAGATTTAATCTTTTCTGATTGACTTGGTGTGTACTCAGGGGGTTTCCCCTGCATTCTACGAGAGTGTCTCGTTAATTCAGTCACAGTTAAATGTTTAACACATGAAAATCAATAAAAATTTCAACAAAATAGACCTAAAGTTGCTAAGGAAACAATCAAATTGAAAACACGTCTACAAATTCTAAGAGACAATCCACACACAAACAATATGTTTCCACACTAAAAACACTAGTTGGTGATTAAATCCAACATCATAGAATTCTAATGTGGAAAACTTGACGGTTGGAACAGTTACCTCGACAACCTGCTTAATGAAACATTCTAGTGCAATTCCATCCACTTATGCTATCTCGAAGTGAAGAGTACCCTCCGAAAAGTCCAAGTGAGTCTAGCCAACATCTATTCCAGGTACAATGGGACCTTCCCTACACCGTCACCTTGGGAAAAATCTTGAATATTATGGTCACTAAGGTCACCAACGGAAAAAAAACGTACCAAGGGGAACAATCTACGATCTGATATACACGTAAGGGAAAAGTATCAAGCTCAATCCCCTTGAAGGCTCCTTGAGATGGTAAATCCGAGGTTTTCCAACAAGTGACCCCAGGCTCCTTGAAAATGGTCAATCCAAGGTTTATTGTTTGTATTATGTGAACATCTTCTATCTTTCCCAATGAGATAGGTACAATTACCTCACTAGGCCGACATGATCTCGTGCTTGACTCTTTTAATAAAAGCTTCCCAGAGCACAAATGCTACAATTGGATTTTCCTACTGCAAGATTCTACTTGTTTTTTTAAACTATTTTGGAATGTTAATTACAACCTGTTCCAAACCACTAGCCTAAGCTATGTTGGTGGAATGAGCCCTAGAAAATGTAAAATATCTAGATTGATTTTATTAACGCATTGTTTTTAATTTGGTTGTTGCAGACAAAAGGTATGGACTTGAAACTTTAATGATGTTTGTGACCCAACTCAAAAAATACACTAAATGCATATAAATGAGAAGTGAAACTCTTTATTTTCAATGAATATTATTTAATGGGAATATTGAGAGATTTAACAGTTTTCAAAGCACCAATTCTTTCATTCATAAACAAAATCTTTGAAAAGAAGACATTTTCGTGAAGAACCCAATTTGAAAAAATGATCAATTACTCTTTTGAAATGAAATTCCTTGAACAATCAGATCAAAAAACCACAATTCAATAAACAAACCATTTCCAAAAGAAAACAACATCTAAAAACACTAAAAACATAAATTTCAAAATCGAAGAAAAAATCTAATTTTGAATTCTATCTAGAATGTTTGAGGATGTTTTCTCCTAGTTTGTGATCAGACTAAGAAAAATTTCTACTTATCTTAGCAGAAATGAAAACATCCAAAAATTCTTTGGTGTGATATCAGGCTTCAATAAGCTAAAAGCTCTTCCAGATTTGCAAATGATAAAAGGAATCAATTTTCATAAAAGTAAGGTTTGCAATGATCCTAATGGCTCAGAAAGGCAATATCATCATACCAGTAAGTTGAGCTAAATGAAGGTAACTTGTATGGAGCATAAATAGGGTAGGTAAAACTTTCACTTATAATATGCAAATAGGATGATAAATCACACAAATGCAAAAGTTGCTGAAAAGAAATTCTCACACAATATTTGACAGCTAAGATAGATTGGGGTAAACACAAATAATCATGTGATCTGGCTCTAAAAAAGAGAAATTTATTTTTTTCAAAAGTTTTCCAGGGGTGCGCAGTTTATAGTGGAAGACAGAGTGCATGCACACTGTTTTGAACTCACGCTCTCGCGGAGTTACCCTGCTTGTTTCTGAAAATCTTAAAATTTATCTACCCAACCCTTTCTCAGATAAGTCAAAATCAGAAAACTCTAAAATTCAAACTAAAAATAAAATAAAGAAAACTAAGCTCTAGTTCCCCAGCGGAGTCACCATTTTGTTATGCGGAAAAATCCCTCTTTCAGACAAGAGTGATCTCCCTAGTACTCAGTGAGTAGCTAGAAAAAAACATCCATTTGGAAACCCTTTTCTCTAGATTAATTGCATTTCAGAATTATTATAAGAAAGTAGAGAGGACATGCCCCTACCTTGAAATCCAAACGTTCGATGTAGTCTTTTATCTTGTCTCTCTAAAGTGGCTTCTTCAATAAGTAGAACCTGCAATCAAAGACAAGACAAAAGAATCAAAGCATATGCAACATATAATAATAAAGAAAATCTAACCCAACTTAGTGATCAAGGAGTCTAAGTATTGATGTTATTTCAATAAGCATAAGAACAACTCAATGAGAAAAAGAGATCCATATGTATTATCTTGAATAAAAAGAGTAATCTTACAACCTGATGCCTTGATGTCGTACAGATTTCTCCTGGGGTCCTAAACAATCATTCCTCCTTCAGTTTGATAAGACTTCCTCTCTGAATACTAGCATGGAGTTATGGAAACAAGGGTGTGATCATTCTCATGCCAACAACAACTTACTAGTGTAGAAAGTATGCACTCTTGGGAATTTTCTTCAGCAACTCATTTACAATCTACCCTTCAACCTGAAACTTGAGCTCAATTTATAGGGAAATGGAGGTAGTTTAAGTTCCATGAAGAGGGGGATGGATTCCTCACATGAACGGATTTTAGCTCCATGGACCAAGGGATAAGCTCCATGAGTGGAGCGTTAAAGCTCGAATTGATCCTGAACCTAGAAGCTTCTAGTTGGGAGAATATTTGACCAGCTAGGCTTCTAGAATTTAATTTTTCTTTTAATTTTCCTTTCATGAGGGTGTGCAGGTAATAGTAGCAAAAAGTGCGGGGGTTGCCACAGTTTATTGACCAAACATCAGTGATGCATAGGGAAAGGCTATAAAAACTGTGTAGGTAGACTTTTAAGGGTTTTAAAGAGCTTTTCTCCAATTCCAAGACTTGATTCAGGAACATTAAGGTTTTTGAATTCTAAGGTAACATGATATAGGTGGTGATAGACCCATATAAATAGTCAAATGTCATGGTGACAAAATGACATGTAACACACATTGACACAAATATAAATGAAATCATAAATCATGAATTTCTAGCATGATTGGAAGTAAAGAGTCGCACATTTGGATAGACGAAAATAATTATGGAACACATTTGCAAATAAATTTAAAAGATAATTGAAAAAAATGTCATTGGGATGAAAATATTTACACCCTTGTAATCTCAAGCTTTAAACTCAAAGTCAAAAGATTACACTAGATATGAACTCTTGGCAGTTATATGTGGAACCCTTTTTAAAAATTATACAAATGTTTAGATAAATTTTGTAATATCCAATACATTTAAAGTGCATTCATCCATTTAAGGACATGGATTGGGTTCTAGTGAAACATATAATAAAGAAAATACATGGAAGATAAAAGAAAAGATAATTAGGAATCACCCTTGATACTTGGATAACTTTATAGTAAAAAACGGTTCAATGATAATTAAGTGGGAATAATAAAGGAAACGTAGGGGACCAAACTAGAAAATTTACTTATATTGCTAGAAAATAAATCTTCAAGTGTTCAAGATTTGTCCCAATTTTAACTATTGGATGTGAGATGAAAACCTAGCCATTAGAACCATTGATGGGTTATCTAGATGTTGTTACCTTTTCTAACATATATTTGAGCCATTGCTTAATATATTCTAGTAATATGCAACAATGAATTCTTATTTTACCTAAAATTTAATCAATTCATCTTCAACAACCTTCAAATCATAATTGGTTTGGTGTACTATGTTAGATTTGTCTTCGTTCTTTCTCAAAAAATGTATTAACCTCAATTCGTTCCTTGGGGAATTCAACATGTTTGTTGAATTTATTTCCTCACATGATCCTTGATACATCCACACTCTCTTGCATTTGTTCTTGATTTAACAATATAGCATCCATAATTAAGCTAGGCCCTTCCAATTCCTTTGATACCTCGATCAACTTAGAGAATAGATCACTCAGTCTTTTCTTAATATTATCACACTTGGAAATTAATGCTTGGAACATTGTTTTTATTTTTTGTTTTCTAGGTAATGTGATTCCTAAGATAATTGGCATGCCTAACGTGTGGCTTGAGTAGCCGCAACCCAGGGGCATCTAAGTCGTCAAAATCACTCAGGGATCGCACTTGGCCTGAGCCACACTAGCCCTTAGGATGGCTGGATTTTTACCCACAGAGTTTTGAACCAGTGATCATTATACCACGAAGTACCTTAATAGAACACCTTGTGATTGTCTACTCTATGCCTCGCTAGAAATTATTGGAACATTCTTATTCTCTATTTTTAATAATATTTTAATTATTTAATTATTCCTTGGGAATGAATATTTTTTTCTTTCCTTTGAGCCTCATTCATGTTTGAAACCTTCATAATAAATGTGGTGAGGGCCTCTTTGTAAAACATATCATCACTTTCCAAGGAATTTTCCAAGGGATTTTCTAAATATTTAACAAGGAAATTAATTTGGACAAATATATTATCTGAGGCCATGGATACTCCCCACACTTCAAATATTGTATCAATTATATTATTAATATTATCAGCAATGTATTATCGGATTCTGACAAGAAAAATTGATGCTTCCCTAATCCTTGAGTTTCTTTTTAGAATTTCTCTCTGCAATTTGGGTTGGTTTACTATAGATAAAGGCCCATCAAATAAAATTTTTGGTAACAAATCTATTTCCAAATACTTTATTATTTTTTTCAATACTTCATTCTTTTCATCTTGCACAAAAATTGAATATACCAATGTGTTCCCAGTTGCTTTATGGAATTCAAAAAACTTGGAAGGATTTATTCCTTCAATGTCTATCTCTGAATTAACCTTGTCAATAACTTAACCTTTTTTTAATATTCATCTTTTCAAACTACCATTTTTAAATTTTTTATTATAAACTATATGATGTAATATCATTGCTTCTATTTTGACGCAACAAAAATAAAAGTCAGCCCCACGGAGAGATGGTCAACTATCGTCGTGGCTCTGTCCACATTCTCCTTTTGGATACTTGGTTCTCCTCCACGTGGTCTCCTTAATCTTCCTTTAATTTATTTATCAATTTCAAAGAAATTGACAAATAAATATAATCACAACTTCAAATGTTTAATTATATCTCCCGGCATATGTATTTCCCTCCGAATATTTATAACCAAAGTTTAACCCTTCGACTCTATATAAATCCAACACTTTTTAAACAAATAAACTATAATACCCATTTGGCTCTGGGCCCACCTCTATGTCCAACCACCCAATCAAACATGCGTATCGTACTTGGCTATCCTCTGTGCACCTTGGTTAAACTCCGGGCAAGTCCAACATGCGATCACCGTCCGATGGCCCTCTCCCCAAGTCAACGGCTCGTACGCATATCACTCGGCCTCCTGGTACGAACGTTAACGCGCGATGGCGCGCTCTAAACAGTGGTTTTCCGAGGGTCCACCTCGCCATGTGTCAACAGTTCTATGGAATCGCTCGCGTCCAGGAAATACCCCCTATTCACCCAAAAGCGGTGCGATATGGGCAATCCGCCTTGCAAACCCACTCATGGTTTTTGTACAGTGATTAACTACGGTTCACGCCGGTTGTACTAACCTTCTCGTTCATTAACTCACGTCTAAACCATAGTTCCGGTTTCGAAAGCAATACTCGATCTCTTTATAAAGCGGGAAGTCTACCAATTAAACAATGTTCACGACCACAATTCCTCTGCACAGACCTCGCCTGCGGGTAGTATTGATTTAACAGGGTTTATTCGAATAAATTAAAGAGAAACAACATACAGAGGGATTCGGAGTCGATACAATGGCTCGACTCAGTAATTATATATATATACAGGATTCAATTGCTTCACAATTAAACAATCTCTTCACAGACAAAGGTTCGAGTCAATCCAATGGAAACCAAGCTTCGAAATCATTTAACTGGAAACAATTGTTTAACACACAGAGTTTATTGCAGAATCTCTCTTCTTCTCCTTCTCTTCTTCTTGCTCTCTCCTCTAATACATCCGAGGGATTACATTTATATACATAAACATATGACTCTTCGGTTCCTTTGAGAGGACCGGTTTAGGAAACCAAAAGCCTAATTACAATTATTCAAATAACTGAACTGACATCTGGATCGAACCTAACTGTTCGAATTTTACAAACTCTAACTAATCTAAATAATACAGTCAGCTGAGGTATTGACACCTAGTTGTTACAATTCAAGTGATTTCGAACCCTCCTAGCCACAACATGTGGACAAAACCTCCTACATTGTTGGCTAGTGTCTAATGCCCCTGCATCAGACTCCCGAGGGAAATTTTCTTCATGGGCTCCTGTCCATGAGCTCTTCCACTGATCTACCTATCTTCTGCAACATTCCTTCAGTCATCCAAGTGGCATCTTATTTAAGCAATACTTCCATTTAATTTTGATCATAAGTATTGAGTATTGAAAGTACTCTTGTCCTCTGGTCCTTCTGAATGGTATTTTATCCAATATCTTCTTTGGTTGCAATGGTTGCGTTGGAGGTAGTTGTTATTTCCACTCAATCTATTCCTTGTCTGCTGCTCTTTCTTCTGCACCATCATCTTCATACTTGTACAAATCTGCAAAATTAAAAATGGGAGATATTCCAACATCAGGAGGTAATTCAATCTCATAAGCATTTGCAGAAAAATTCCTAAGTATCTTCCATGGCCCAATATTTTTGAACTTCAATTTGTTGGAATACTTCTTTGGGAATCTCTCCTTTATCAAGTGTGCCAAAACCTGATCTCCTACTTCAAAATGAACTTCTTTTCTACTCAAGTCCGCTCTGGTTTTGTATTTTATGCTGCTTCCTTGTAGTTGTTGTTTCAATTGTTCATGGATGGCCTGGATCTCTGAAGAAAATTCCTCACCATCAGCACTTCTTAGCTCTGCCTTTCCCAGATTTCTCAACTCTGATATTCCTCTGGGGTGCATTCCATAAAAAATATGAAATGGACTCTGCCTTGTGCTCCTATTTGGTGAGTCATTATATGCATGTTCTGCCTGGGGAAAAATATGGTCCCACTGCTTGGGATGCTCTCCTGCAAGACTTCTCAACAAATTTCCCAGACTCCTATTCAGTACCTCAGTTTGTCCATCAGTCTGAGGATGATAAGCTGAGTTGAAACTCAGTTTGGTACCAAGTTTATTCCACAATGTCCTCCAAAAATGACCCACAAATTTGGTATCTCTGTCTGAAATAATACTCTTGGGAAATCCATGCAGTCTAACAACTTCCTTGAAAAACAAGTTAGCAACATGGGTGGCATCACTAGTTTTATAGCATGGAATAAAATGTGCCATTTTGGAGAATCTGTCCACTACAACAAAGACTGCATCATTCCCTCTCTGAGTCTTGGGCAATCCTAGAACAAAATCCATACTCGCCATGTCCTAAGGCCTGTCTGGAATAGGCAAGGGAGTGTACAATCCTGCATTTTGGATCCTTCCTTTAGCATACTGATAGATTCTGCAATTCTTCACAAAATTGTCCACTTATGCTCTCATCTTGGGCTAGTAATAGAAGTGACTCAACTGCTCATAAGTCTTATCAGTACCAGAGTGTCCAGCAAGTCCACCGCTATGTTTCTCTTTGATCAAATTTTCCCTCATGGAACATTTTGGTACACACAGTTGGCTTCTTCTTAATAACAAGTCCTCCTGCAGGAAATAATCCGGCCACTGGCTTCTATCTGTTAAAATAGGGTTACTACATGCCTCAAATGCTTCTTTAAAATCTGGATCCATTTTATACAATTCTTTCAGAAAATCAAATCCTACAACTTCAAAATTAGTTTCTTGGACAAGCATGTGCCTCCTACTCAAAGCATCAGCTACTTTATTGGCTTGGCCACTTATATGTTTCAAAACAAAATTAAACCCTTGGAGATACTCAACCCATTTAGCATGCTTATGTTTCAGCAGGTTCTTTATTATTATCTTGCATAAAGCATAGTTGTCATAATACAATGAGGTCACTGGACATCAAGTAGTAACTCTCCATTTCTTGATTTTCAAGAAAAATTGCATAAATTCCTTCTCATAAAGAGAATACTTTCTTTACAGTGATGTCCTTTCTCAACGATATTTATGACCTAATACGACTCAACACAGCTCCAATGGCCTCTCCACTGGCATCACACTTCACTTGAAATGGTTTAGTAAAATCAGGTAGAATCAAAACAGGCTTCTCCATTATCTTTTTCTTCAAAATTTAAAATTTCTTTCTTCTTCAGTAGTCCACTTAAATGGCTGGTTTCTCTTCTTTATTGTCTCAATTATGGGTGCATTGATCTTACTACAGTTTCTTATAAACTTTCTGTAAAAACTAGCAAGTCCATGGAAACTTCTTACCTCAAAAATATTCCTGGGTGAAGGCCACTCCACAATTTCCTTAACCTTTTATGGGTCCATCTTCAATCCTTCTGCAGAAAAAACAAACCCCAAATACACCAACTCTTCCTTCATGAATAAGCATTTCTTCAAATTTATCAGCAGTTTCTCTTGGTGCAGCTTCTTCAAGACATGATTAAGATGCCTTAAATGTTCTTCTTTAGTTCTGCTGAAAACTAATATATCATCCAGATACACTATCACAAATTTACCAATGAACTCTTTCAATACCTCATTCATAAGTCTCATAAAAGTGCTAGGTGCATTTGACAACCCAAAAGGCATTACCATCCATTCATACAGTCCTTCATTTGTTTTAAAGGCAATTTTCCACTCATCACCCTCTCTTATTCTAATATGATGGTATCCACTTTTCAAATCTATCTTTGAGAAATATTTAGCACCACTCAAACAGTCCATCAAATCCTCAAATCTGGGCAAAGGGAATCTGTACCTGATTGTGATCTTATTGATTGCTCTGGAATCAATACACATCCTCCAGCCTCCATCTTTCTTTGGGCTCAATACTGCTGGTACAACACATGGACTCAGGCTTTCTCTAATCAGCCCCTTGTCCACCAACTCCTGTACTTGTCCCCTGATTTCCTCATTTTCCTTGGGAGTCATTATGTAGGCTGCCTTATTTGGCAGATTTGAACCAGGGATAAAATCTATCTGATGGCTGATCCTTCTTACATGTGGCAGCTCATCAGGTAGATCATCCACAACAATGTCACAGTAATCATCTAACATCTCTTGGATTTCTACTGGTAAATCAGAAATCTTTGTAGAAGTAAGAACTACTTTAGGTTTGCAAACTAAAGCAAAACTTACCTCTTCTTCTTCTATCTACTGCAGATATTCCTTCCCGCTCAGCAACAAGGTCTTTGGATCAATCACTTTGCTGGATGGCTCTCCTTCTTCCATGGGTATCAATGTATGATGTACCCCATCCTTGAAGAACTTGTAAGTGTTCTTCTTGCCATCATGCACTGCTGCTCTGTCAAACTGCCAAGGTCTACCCAACAGTATATGACACACATCCAAGGGCATTACGTCACACGGGACCTTATCTTTGTATTTTCCCATTTGCATCTCTATCTCACACTATTCTTTCACAACCAGCTGGTGCCCTTTATGCAGCCAGGACACCCTGTAGGGAGTTGGATGCTCCCTTGTCTTCAACTTCAACTTTTCTATTACCTCAGTGGAAACCAGATTGTCTGTGCTGCCACTATCAATGACTAGCTGGCAGCACTTCCCTTGGACTTTGCATATGCTCCTAAACAAAGACTTCCTTTGTGCAGGCTCAGTGACCTCTTTGGCTTGCTTCAACAGGACCTTATTTACCACCAAGGATTCTCCCCTCTATAGAAGAATTTATTCTTAAATTTCTGCCTCTTCTTTAGCTTGGGCAACAACAGCATTCCTAGGACCAGCACCCACATTCTCTGGACACTCATAGTGCTTATGTCCCACTTCCTGACATCTATAGCACCTCAATTCTCTACCTCTGCCTCCTCTTGCTTTTCCTCTGTAAGAACCCCTTCTGCCCCTTGCATCATCCTCTGTAGATGCATTCTGAGGTGAGCCACTGTTAGCTCCATCCCTGGGTGTAGTAGGATTTCCTCTACCACCCTGACTTCCCTTCCCACGGAAAGTAGCTCTCTTCTTGGCAGACTGTTTCCTTAGGATTTTCTCCTCTACTTTCAAGGCCATCCGGTAGGCCTCTTCCACTGTCTTAGGAGACAGGAGACCAATCTCATCTTGGATCTCCATCTTGAGACCATTCACGTATCTGGCAGTCTTCTCTGGTGTGTCCTGGAATTTCCCAGCCCTTATGCTCACTCTGTAGAATTCCTCTGTGTATTCTTTTACTGTTAGAAACCTTTGTCTCAGGTTCTGCATTTTCTTATACAATGTCAGCTGGTAATCACTAGGCAAGAATTTACCTTTTAATTTAGCCATCATTCTGGTCCAGCTCTTGATAGGTTGCTTGCCAACTCTCCTCCTTTCTGCCTGCACTCCATCCCACCAAAGTGCAGCATGTCCTTTCAGCTTTGTCACTGCAAACTTGACCCTTTTATCTTCGCTTATTTCTTCATAATCGAAGCACTTGTTCAATTCATTAATCCAGTCCACTAGTTCTTCTTTATTCAGTCCCCTTGCATAACTCGACACTTCAATTCTGGGCTTAACTGCAGACCCCAGAACAGTTCTAAGGAGCCTCATGTCAGGAGGAATCTCAACATTTTCTTCAACTTCTTCTGTTTCGGGTTCACTGATGTCTTCCGGATCTCTGGGTTGTCTTCGCTCCATGGCATCCATTCTGGCCTCGAACCTCTGCAACATCCCCAACACCTCTGCGTTGGCAACGGGCCTCCTTCTGCCAGCACCTCTACCAACTCAGATTTCCATGTCAGCTCTTTTGAAAAAACAACCTAAAACTTCGTTCTGATACCACAAATGACGCAAAAAAACTGAAAGTCAGCCCCATGGAGAGATGGTCAACCGTCGTCGTGACTTTGTCCGCATTCTCCTTTTGGATACTTGGTTCTCCTCCACGTGGTCTCCTTAATCTTCCTTTAATTTATTTATCAATTTCAAAGAAATTGACAAATAAATATAATCACAACTTCAAATGTTTAATTATATCTCCCGGCATATGTATTTCCCTCCGAATCTTTATAACCAAAGTATAACCCTTCGGCTTTATATAAATCCAACGCTTTTTAAACAAATAAACTATAATACCCCTTTGGCTCTGGGCCCACCTCTACGTCCAACCACCCAATCAAACACGCGTATCGTACCTGGCTATCCTCCGCGCACCTTGGTTAAACTCTGGGCAAGTCCAAAATGTGATCACTGTTCGATGGCCCTCTCCCCAAGTCAACGGCTCGTACGCATATCGCTCAACCTCCTGGTACGAACGTTAACACGTGATGGCGCGCTCTAGACAGTGGTTTTCTGGGGGTCCACCTCGCCACGTGTCAATAGGTCTATGGAATCGCTCGCGTCCAGGAAATACCGCCTATTCACCCAAAAGCGGTGCGATATGGGCAATCCGCCTTGCAAACCCAGTCGTGGTTTTTGTACAGTGATTAACTACGATTCACGCCGGTTGTACTAACCTTCTCGTTCATTAACTCACGTCTAAACCACAGTTTCGGTTTCGAAAGAAATACTCGATCTCTTTATAAAGCGGGTAGTCTACCAATTAAACAGTGTTCATGACCACAATTCCTCTGCACAGACCTCGCCTGTGGGTAGTATTGATTTAATAGGGTTTATTCGAATAAATTAAAGAGAAACAACAGACAGAGGGATGCCGAGTCGATACAATGGCTCGACTCAGTAATTATATATATACACAGGATTCAATTGCTTCACAATTAAACAATCTCTTCACAGACAAAGGTTTGAGTCAATCTAATGGCAACTAAGCTTCGAAATCATTTAACTGGAAACAATTGTTTAACACACAGAGTTTATTGCAGAATCTCTCTTCTTCTCCTTCTCTTCTTCTTGCTCTCTCCTCTAATACATCCGAGGGATTACATTTATATACATAAACATATGACTCTTCGGTTCCTCTGAGAGGACCGGTTTAGGAAACCAAAAGCCTAATTACAATTATTCAAATAACTGAACTGACAGCTGGATCGAACCTAACTGTTCGACTTCTACAAACTCTAACTAATATAAATAATACAGTCAGCTGAGGTATTGACCCCTATCTATTACAATTCAAGTGATTTCGAACCCTCCTAGCCACAACATGTGGACAAAACCTCCTACATTGCTAGCTAGTGTCTAATGCCCCTGCATCATATTTCAAAATCAATTAGATCTTATTGAGCCAATTCCTTACCAATTGATTAACTTTCTAGTGCGTGACTTTCATCCCATTCTGGCACTTTTAGTGTTTCATCAATATCATCTATCTCCATAACTTGAATATTAACGCTTGTGGGTGTGCCATGAGTTTTATTTTCAAAATGAATTAAACAATTTGTGACTTTTCCAAATTGGATCTTGGGTGATTTCCATCACCACCTTCTCTAATAGAGTCGCTAGCATTCTTCTTCAACTCTTTCCTTTGAAACTAGCTCCTCGACGTAGAGGTTCTCTTCTATAATGGTTGTGAAGTGGAACCAACCCCTATGGTAGGATATCCATGTTATCTGTGGGGTATGTTAGTTCTTGTAGAGCATTGAAATCTGAATGAAAATCTTGAGGATTATCATGCAAGACTTAATTAAATATCCCACCTTTAGCTTGGTACCATATCCAACAAAATTTAGATTGGTGTCAAAACTAGTCTCATGGTTGAAACCAAATTAGCTTCTAAATTGGTTAACTTACAATTATCCATGTATGTGGCATATTAATCAGTACTAGAAATATTATTGACATTGATATTTCCAAGTTTGATGGGCTGATGTATGAATTGATTTTCTTCTATTTTCATTGAAGAAATGTGCCTAGTACTTGTATTGTCGACACACTTATGCTAAGAACTTGTCACAGGTATAGATTGGAAGCATATGTTTTTCCATTAAATTCTGGACATGTGAATATATGAAAATTCCTCTTGTGTTTGAAAATTTCTCCCTTTTTCCAAGAGGGATAGGGCTTTATCGGAGCACGTGCTAAAGGACCAATCAAAATTCATTCGCATTTTGAAAGAAAGAAATTTTGAATTGGATAGAAGTGGAATTGAAACTTATGCCTCTAGAGGGAGGGGTACCAGACTGCGTGGGGTCAACATCAAAGTTGGAGTGCCACAAATTTGAGAGGCCTTCAAAAATATTGTAATAAACAATGGAATATACCAGGCTTGAAGACCTATATAAAATTTTTTATTAAATAAAATTTCCCAACTTATAATAAATTTCAACGGAGATTGTGTGCTTCTAATTTAAAAAAGTTCCTTCATGCAAGAAAAAATGTAGAATGTAAAGAACATACTTAGACAAAAATTCAGTTAATTCCTACCCAATATTTCATGAAATAACCAGACAAACTTCCTGTAGAGGTTGTTTAGTGGCATACCTCAATCTTTCTAGAGATAACCAACTCTTTTCTTAATTTCTTCAAGAAATTTTATTCAAAAGGAGCTTCCTCCATTGTGGTTTGAAAGGAAGTTGTTGGAATATTTTACTCTAAAAACTCAGTTAGCGTCAATAAGTTGTAGCATCTTGTGGAATACACTAGGGGTTAAAGGAATGGGGGTCTTATCATCTTTTGAGAGTCGTATGTGTCCTTTCTTGATATCAAAGTTATTAGCACAACAATAAAACAATTATAAACGATTGAAGACTTCAGGAATGCGCCCAACATGCACGATGCCTGAGGTACAAGCTTTTTTATTGTTCTTCTCCTCTAGGTTGAGCCTAAAATGTCATTTGTAGGCCATAGACCAATGAAAAACATAGTTCTGTGTCCAAGAGTGTTGAGAGTATATCCCCAAAAAGGCTTCTTATATTCTATTTGGAATTCTTGTTAACTATATATTGGTAATATCAAACAAATGAATGAAGTAATAATTGGGTAATTTGAAAGATTGATATTATTACGTGTGTTTATTACCCTTTTTCGTGAGAATATATTCAAGGTTGTCATTAATAAATAACTAGTACTACATTCATTTAGAAAGATGGGTGTATCTCAACAAGACATGTGCCTCATGTAATAATAATTAGATATTTAATTTCTGAATTATGCACTAGCCTAGTGATTTAATGTGTCCTGAAAGAGGCACCAGAAAAAATGAATGCAATTTGAGAGTTGAAAAAATGGGTGGTTGTTGAAGGGGGTCTCTAAGTGCATCCACATAGAAAATGACGAAGTATGGAGTCATGCAAGAAGATAAGGTAATACATGAGGAGGTCAACCCACATATAAGTGGAACAACTAAGTATATGCATGTGAGAGATAACCATGTAGGAAGAAAAGTGAAGAAAATTCCTCCCACAACTCGCATTGAATAAAAATGGCGAAGTATACAAATGAGGTGAAAATTATAGATTGCAGAAATGTGAGTACAAATTGTAGATGTAATATGCGAGATGAATTGAAGAAAAAGAGTGCTTGTAACACATGCACAAAAATGACTATGTAGAATTTTGTGAGTTCTGGGTAATGAAGCAAGGGAAAAGATAGAAAAGTGGCAAACAACCTATACATGTGAATTTGGATAAGTATCACAAAATAAGAGATTTACGAATAATATAAAGTATGAGTGACTTATGCATAAATTATCAACAAGGTTTGGTCAAAAATGTCACAAAAATGACAAAAAAAAACATTATGCATGTAATGATTATTACATAATTGACATCCAATCTCTTGGGTTGCAATATTTAAAATTTACATAGATGTTGGACTACGTCCAATGCCAATTTGACCTAGTCAAAACTATTGAATGTTTAATTAGGTCATCTTCATTGATTGTTTAAACATATCTAATGGTCATTTGGTCAAATTGAAATCTCAGAAGTGTGACACTATTATGTTGAAATTGAGACATTATTTAAAAGACAAAAGAACTTTGACATTTATTGGGGAACAACGAGAAATTTATAAATTTTTTAAGAGTTTCTAAATAAACTTTGACATCAAAATCGAATATTGTCATCAACATAAAACAATAACATAAAATTTCACACCCACTGTAGTAGTGATCCATGAAAATAAAACCCTAAAATAAATCCATCATTAACGTACAAATTAGAGGAAAAAGCCTTAGCAAAAAAGAAATCAAACCTAGTTAAAAAAATTGGGAACAATAGTGAGAAATGGAAAATACTAGAAACACAATCAATAATGGAAAAAATGAAGAGGGGGAAAGGAATTACTTAGTTGTAATATCCTTTTTCTTTCCTTGCATTCATGTATATTTGTATTGCATTCTCTTGTAGTGCCACTTTCTCTTCCTCTTTTCTTAAGTAAAATGAAGAAATGAACCAAGCCCTCTTTCTTCCCTCTTTTTTAGAGTCATATTTAGGTTTTTCCTACCTCTTTCAATAAGTTAAAATAAATATGAATTATTGTTTAGTTTTTTTGGTGGAACATTAGTGCATTTATAACTAAAGAGGAGCTATGGTGCACTCGTACCTTATAGGAGCAGTGGTGCACCCACACCAAATAGGAAAATTAATGTGTTAATATAGAAGTGGAGCAATAATTCATTTTTGCGATATTGGTGCTTTGATACGCATGACCAAGAACAACATGGAACATTGATGTACTTTTGGGTTGTTGGCTTTTCTATGTGCATAGATATATAATCATTGATACACCTAGACCAATGTGAGCATCAATGCACCTCATCCAAAGTGGAACACCAATATCTATTTGGCATGATTTTGTTTTCTCTAGTGTGCTTGTATCCATGAAATACTATTACTTTTGATATTAAAGTGTGGTAGTGCACCATAATGGTTTAGGAATAATGCAAAAAAAACATATACTAAAACATTTTATCACTCACTTTCACTAAAAATGAAGGAAGGAGAAGTGATTCTACAAAAAACTTATTCTCAATTTTGGTGTTTTTCTTACATTACATTTATATCTAAATCATCATATTCATGACTTGGTGAAACAATCAATGGAATAAATACATTTTTAAAACCAATTTTATCCCTAGGTGTACATGGAATAATAAAAGACCATTTTTTTTTCGAGACATGAGGATGTAAGAAAAGTTGTTTATAATTTTTTGGAAGCACATATGGTTTATTATAAGATGCTAACATTTATCTAAATATGTCAATTAAATATAATCCACTAGCTAGGTCATGTCTAATAAATCTCTTTTTGTAAAAAATACTAAACCTTCTACTTTTAAAATAGCATCTCTAAAAGATATATAGTCTTGTTGAATATCTCATGAATGGTGCTAACAAAATCAAGTTGTCATTCTATTGGGTTTTTATCTCTTAAAATTTCTTAATTGGTTAGACAAACATAATAAGAACTCCACAATCACATATTTAATTTTTATGATCCACATTCTCCAATCTAAAGCAATAATGATGTACCTATATCTTAAAATATGTTCATACCTACACTCATACACAAATTTGCAAAGTTAAAATTAATAATTATTCTTAAACTTCTAAGAAAACATAAATATGCTTAATTTAAATATATCTAACTAATCTAATAAACCATATGCTTAATTTAAATATATCTAACTAATGTAATAAACCATCTCATATCATACTTTTCCATTTGATATATTTAATGCATCTGGTTCACTTCCCTTATTGATTATTCTCGATTTATATATATTTTTCTTTCCCTCAATTTTTTGTGCACTTCCTAGGCCATTGATCACATAATTCTTTATGAAGTGAAATATAGGAGTTTGACTTTCTAAATGTTCCCATGTCTTCTCGCATATTTTATGCATCTCACTTGACCTAGCAACCCATTTCCTAGTAGCCATCATATTGAACAAAATGAATTTACTCGTATTCCATTCATCCTCATGTGAAATGTTAGTAAGCACTTAATATTTGTCAATTGATTCCAAAGAAAATAGTTATTCATTAAAAAAACAAAATTAGAATGATACATATGTCACATAATATTACCTTTAAGAACATATGTTTAAGAAGCTATGGCTTTCTAGTTTGTCCCTTTCTAATTAATGTTCATCGTGATCACCATTATACATGATTGAAGTCTCTATTTGACATATAAAACTGATGCATTAACCATGTAACTTTTGTCTAATACTTCCTTCCATGTGATTCCATTTCTCATATACCTATTTTTTCATGAATTTCCTAATATACATATTTTTGACTTACAACTTATCACACTAGATAATCAATTGTATTCAACTAAATATACCAAAATATGAACATGAATATCCATAAAAGTGATATACATCTTTTTCTCAAAACTATAAACAATTGCTATATTTCCTTGTACAATCTAAGGATGCGTATGACATGTACCTGTTGTGTATTAGGAACACATTTACTAAAGCCTAAGGTTCATATATCCAACATATATGATAGGGATATATTAAGAGTCACTTTATGAATCATTTACTAAGGCCTAATAAATAGAAGAAGGGGTAATGTTCATATATCCAACATATATGATAAGTATATATTTAGAGATTACTTCAATGTTTTATGAGAACACGTTTTTTGAGGCATAATAAATAGATGGAGAGGATAGCATGACATAATAAAGAGAGAATTGATTTTGATTATTCATAAAGAAGCTATGAGTGCTTGGTTAGCTGATTCCAGTTGGCTCAATTTGGCCCACCATGGAAGATATTCAACAATCATATGACACCACCACTCAAGTAGACTCACCTATAACTTAAAGGAATTGATATACCATCAAAGAATTAAATAAAAATAAATAAAATACTAGCCCCGTAACTTGAAATATGGCAAGATATCCACATGAATAACGAGGGACCAATAGGTGTTATAGCGTGCTGGAATATTTTAGGCATCTTAGAGCGATTATCCCGCACAAGTTACATCAATTAGGAAGGCTTGCCACTTCATTCCGTGATGAGAATGATCTATCACGTAATCTATTATATATATATATTAATTAATTAATTAATTAATTAGGTTTATAGATTTAGAAAATTAATAACTATATGTAAAATTTGTTTTTCGAGAATGTTAAGAAAATTGAAGCTATAATCTTTAAATAACAAAATTACTTCAACAAAATTTTAACCAATTAAACTAACTTTTAAAAAGCTAAAAATTTTAACAAATTAAACTAACCTTTAAAACCTATTACACACCTCATTTAAAAAAAATAGAGTTTTACATTAAACTCTCATTTATATAAAAATAGAGTTTTATGTAAAAATAGAGTTTTACATACCTCTTGCATGACCATGGAGTTTTACATACCTCCATGGTTACGCAAGAGAGAGTTAAGAAGTCCCGTGACTTAAATTTTAGTCTTCGAGGTGTTTTATATTTCTTAAAAAATTAAGAATTTTAATTTTATTTGATTTTTTATTAGGGGTTTACAAATATTTTTAAAAGAATTAAAAAAAAAATTATAATTTTAATATGAAAGAATATTAAATTAGTTAATTTAATTTAATAATTATTATGGTCTTATTAATATTTTTCTATTTTGAAATAATAAATTAATTATTTTTGTGAAAAAAAAATAGAATAATATTTTATTTTTAAGATTTTTAATATATATTTTGGGTGTGAAAATTGTTTATGCACAATTGAGGCTTTGAGTTTGCATAATGAAACTCTGGTTGTGCATTTTCTTTTTGATGACTTTAGGCTCAGGGGGCTTGCCCCTCTACCCCACTGCCAACCCAAGGTGTTGTTGCTTTCAATGCCCTGGGTGCAAGTGGTTCATGATTCCAGCACTCTTAGCCTGTTTTCTTCCTAAAAAGTTAGATGACATGCTCAAAATTGATGTCCATGCCAATCAATCATGTGTGGAAGGCTCTTCAACTTGCTGAGCACAACCTCATCAGGTAATTTTTTGGTCTCTGAACATCAACTCCCTCTTTGAATATATGGGTGGAGAAAAATTGAAAACCCCATGCAGAAGGGAAAATCTCGGTCTCGTTCTATGGCAGGGGTTTCTTTACTTTCCTGTTTCAAAATAAAGTTGATTGTGACCTTATTTTTCATAGCAGACCTTACTTCATATGGGTTCAAGGTTTTTAATTTGATTGTTGGAGCCCTAATTTCAATATGAAAAATGAAATGCCCACAACAATACCAATATGGTTTTCAATTTCCATATTCCCTCCTCCACTGTTGGAATGAAGAGACCTTTAGGAGTTTTGGTAATGATTTAAGTCGTTGCATCAATTAGGTTGAGCCACGTGAACATATTCAACAATGTGCTCTAATTTGTGTAGAAGTGGATCTAGATAAGGTTTCTTGACATCAATAAATCTTCCACTTGATAATCGGTGTAACATCCCCTATTTTGACTTCTGCTTTTGTAACATCAAATGTAATTGCGACTCCAACGTGGGGGAACTATATCTGGATGAAACTTTTTTTAAACAGTTGGTAATTTTTGACATCAGAAAATCGTACAAACAAAAGACATTAAAAATGTCAAGCAGAAGGTACTGGAAAAGATTTTCAGGGAAGGAATACATTAGGAAAGGCCAAAAATTTAATTTTTCCTAAGGTTTAGATGAAAATTAAGGGACAACACATGAGCATCAAAGGAATTTTGCGCATAGCATGGCTATTCCTTCGATACACGAAAATGTCACCATCCGGGACCACTTGGCATGCTTGGTTAGAATTATTCTCCACCTAGTACTGTCAAGGACAACCGGATTTGAGCCACCTTGAGGATTGAGTGCAACCAACAAAGGAAACTCTCCTCCACTCTTGAGTCACTATCAATCTTGGTCCAAAATAAGGAGGAGAAATTCAAAAAATGTCTATACAAACCAACCTTTGGAAGAAGAGATAGAGACACATTGTTATGTTGACCAAATTGCTTCATAGAAAACAAGCTTTCATAGTCCAACATTAGAGGGATTGGAAGGACTCATATGTTGGCCAACCAACATCTTAGTCCACGAGAGAGAGGTCCACCATTTGATCTTGATCTACCATCCTTTGAGAGAGAGAAGAGATGCTTGCAGGAAATTGAGGGAAGGAGACCTCCTTTTTTTGGGTATTTGAGCTCCATAGCTCAAAGGACCCTCTTCAAGTGTTTAGCACTGTATATTTTTTCACCGCCAACACCTAATAAAGAGAGAATTCTCCACTTGTGCTATTAGGTTGTTTGCTCCATCGAGATTTTGTATTTTTCATCTTGTGTTTTGTTTTTTTCTTAGTGTTGTATTCTTAGTTTTCCCTCAAACTTAGTTTACATATGTTAAATGTGTTCCACTAACAAAAACCAATAATTTTTCTCTGTGACCTTGTGCAGGTAGCAACCAACTTGCTAAAGAAGTGTATTTGGTACACACTTGCGCCAAATACACTACCATTTACCACCCCTTGGGGCACATTTTCATTTCAGGTTATGCCATTTGGTCTTAAAAATGTTGGAGCCACCTTTTAGTGGGCCATGATCTATATATTCCATGAACTAGCTCATCTTATATTAGCCTACTTGGACAACCTCACAATACGATCCAAGAAACGAGATGACCATCTAGAAGATTTATGTTTGGTATTTCAATGGTACCGACACTACAACCTATGCTTGAACCCTCTCAAGTGTGTCTTCTGCGTTAATGCAGGAAAACTATTAGGATTCATATTATCCCAACAAGGAATTAGATCTGACCCCCTCAAGGTCCAGGAAATCAAAGAGGTACCACCAACCAAAATGCTAAAGCAACTTCAAAGTCTATAGGGGAAAACCAACTTCTTATGATGATTTGTCCCCAATTATGCCACTTGCGCATAGGGCTTCCTGCGCCTACTCCGTTAGAACATTCTGTTCAAGTGGGATGATCAGGCTCAAAAATCATTTGAGGCATTGAAAGACACCTTCTCTTCATCCCCCTTGATCAAACCACCCAATTACAACAAGGAATACACCTTATACCTATCTGCGTTAGATACAACCATAGTTGGGGTATTAGTCCAAAACATACCTGTCAACAAAGAGCATGCAAATTTATTACGTCAACAAGAGCCTAGTTGACCCTGCTTTAAGGTATGAGCCAAAAGAAAAAACAACCCTAGCCCTAGTACACGCAATACAAAATATTTGACATTACATCATCCTAAGGACCATAACAGTCGTAGAAACTATACGCCCCATGCGATATTTTCTAATTTGTCATATGATGAATCATAAGTACGCTTGATGGATATTCATATTATAGGAATTTTACCTATAGTTCAACTCCCCCAACAGTAAGAAAGCACTAATCCTAGCTAAATTCATCATTGATCTCCCATGTGTGACCCAATGATCTCCAGTTAATGACTCACTACTTGATGAACATTTATTCTTTGTGACGAAAAAGGACCCTTGGTACGGCGACATTTTTCTGTTTTTGCGAACCCAAAAATTCAAGCTTCAACTCATCTGTGACGACCGAAGGTGCATATGCCATCAGGCCCCCCGATACTTTCTGATGGGGTATGTCCTTTATTGAAGAGGCATTTACACCATTTTGCGTTGATGCCTCAATCACGACCAAGCTGAGCAAGCCCTAAATGACTGCCATAGTGGGGCTTGTGGCAGCCATCTCTTCAGGATGGCCACTGCCAAAAAGGTCTTATGTGTTGGTTATTTTTAGCCACCCTATTCCATGATTGCATATAAGTAGTTAAAAGGTGCGAACGATGCCAACACTTCACTCACAAGGCAAGAGCGCATCTATCTCCCCTGCACCTAGTCATTCTAGCAGGCCCCTTTTACAAATTGGTCATTGAATTTATGACTTGCAACACTACATCATCTGGAAACCACAAATACATCATAGTAGTCATCGAATATTTCACCAAATGGGAAGAATTCATACCCACATATGATAACACCACAGAAACTGCAGCTTGATTTCTCTTCAACCATGTCATTGCATGGTTCAATGTACGTAAGGAGTTAGTCTCCGACCATGGAAATAATATTGATAATGAAATATTCTAGGAGCTATCCCATCACCTTGGGTTCATGCACGAGTTTACATCACCATACTACCCCCAGCCCAACGACCAGGTAGAAGATTTTAACAAAGTACTCAAAAAAATGTTACAGCGCATGGTAAACAACTATAAAACCAACTGGTACCATAAGGTGTTTTCAACCTTATGGGCATACCACACAACAGTCAAATAATCAACATGGTTCACACCTTTCCAGTTGTATATGGAGTGGAGGCCATGCTTCACATTGAGCGTGAAATCCCAAACTTACACGCAACCATTGAACTCCTCACTGATACTCAGCCTTTAGAGCAATGGTTGGTACAATTAGAACTTGTCGATGAAAGTTGACGAGAATCTCTCCAACACAATGAGGCTCATAAGAAAAGAGTAAAAACATCATTCAGTCGCAACATCACTCCTCGCTCATTTTCCTATGGGGAGCTAGTCCTCCGCTATGATGTTGCAAAATAAGCCTTAGGACTTGAGAAGTTCAAAACATTATGGAAGGGTCCTTACATCATCAAAAAATTTATCCTCGAAGGAGAATAAATTTTGTCTGAGCCTGATAGTACATGCCTAGCCAATTTCATCAATGGGATCTACCTCAAGAAATTCCACCCATAAGGCAGGAAGCCTCAATACCCTAGAGATAAAATGAATGTAACATAAATTTTTATGATGATCAAAATCATCATGGACTTGTTCTAAAAACAACACTCTTGTGTCACAGATGGATCGTCCACCCATCTACTATTTTGGATTTGTTGATGGAGCCTCTCGATGGTCACAAAATTTAGTCGCAATTGCCTAGGCCATATACTCTCATGACCAGTCACCATTCCTCACCAATGGAGTATGTATCGGGTCAGCTACAATTAATCAAGCAGAATATTATGTAATCATAGGGTTGTTGAGTGATGCCTCCAACTAGGGAATTAGCCATCTACATTTCTTTAGTAACCAAAAATTGGTAACTATGTGCAGAACTTGTTTGTATAGAACTTATTTTCAAAAATATTAAAAAAATTGAACCATGACTTTTAAATAACAAAATTATTTTAACAACAAAATTTTAACCAATTAAACTCATCCTTAAAACCTATTACATACTTCATAAAAAAAATAAGGGTTTTACATTAAACTTTCATTATAAATTTTAATAAGTGCAACTTTTATTATAGAGGAGCGACATCAATTAAGGAAGGCTTGCCACATCTTTCCACGATGAGAATGATCTACCATGTACCCTATTAAATACACAAGGTAAAAAAAACTAAGCATATGCCCTAATAAATGTAAATATAAATATAGATGGAAAAAGTAGCATGAGGGTACTAAACTCCAAACTCAATTAAGAGTGTAATTTCAATGGAAAGCATTCCATGGTCACTCAAGAGAGGGATAAGAAGTCCCGTGACTTAATACTTTAGTCTTTTAGGTGTTTTATATTTCTTAAAAAATTAAGAATTTAAATTTTAATTGATTTTTTATTAGATTTTAAAAAATATTTTTAAAATAATTATTTATAATTTTAATATGAAAGAAAATTAAATTAGTTAATTAATTTTAATAACCATTATGGTTTTATTAATATACTAACAATTTTGAAATAATAAATCATTGTGAAAAAATAGAATAATATTTTATTTTTAAAATTTTTAATATATATTTTGGTTTTGAGAATTGTTTATGCACAATTGAGGCTTTGAGTTTGCATAGTAAAACCTTAGTCGTGCATTTTCTTTTTGATGGTTTTAGGCTCAGGGGGCTTTCCCCTCTACCCCACTGCCAATCCAAGGTGTTTTTTTTTTAATGCCCTAGGTATAAGTGGTCCATGATTCCAACACTTTCAGTGTGTTTTCTTTCTAAAAAATGATGTGCAGAGACGGACCAAGCCAAAGAATAGAAAATTGTCCACATGTTGTGGCCTGACAGGATGAAATTATTTGCTGTGTGTTAAAATCTAGTTTATTAAGGAGGGAGATTTCACAACTAATTAGTTATTCTTGCCTATCCTATTGATAAGATTTGTTATAACAGTATGGGTGAGCGCTACTAGATAGGAGTTTTTTTTTTAGAATTTTAAAATTAGAATATTCTGTATCGATGAGTGAGTAGATAGTGAAATAAAAACGAAGAGATTTTTCTTCGGAAAACAGAGTTTTTTTGTGTGAAGTTTGTAGAGCGAGAGCTCAGATAAATAAAGGAAATGATTTTCGTGCATAACACTGGCCTGTTATGATAAAGAAATCGATTTCTATTTGTTGATTTTATCTGACTGTGATATATATATATTTTAGTTTTGAATCTGGGTCGATTTGTGTGTAGCATTCTGTTTGGTTGTGTGAGTGGTTTGAGTGTGACTTCGACGAGGAGATTATAATCGAGGAAAATAGTTTACAGATGTTGGGTTCATCCATCGTATTTCATTTATCTGCTCTATATGGACTAGCAATTGTATTTTATTGCACTGTCTTTTTATATGCAATTGTATTGTAGCAAGTCACTGATGTTGCGGAGAAATGAATCAATCATATCGGTCATCGAGGTCGCTGAAGAAATGAAATAATTACTACGAATTCCCATTCCAGATTCAATGTTCATTTCATTTGCAGCGCTGTGGAATTGATGAGTTAGAAGATACAATACAGGAATCCATTTGAAACAGAGAAAGTCGAGTTAAGACCGTTGAAGCATCGGACCAAGTGTTAAGGTTCACTTCTGTGAATCAGTAGTTGACTTGTTGAATCCAATTTCGGATCGGAACACCAGAAATTTGCAATACGGATCCCTGAAATCACGCATTTGAGCTTGATATGGAGTGTCGGTTGTAGTAATTAAAGGTTCAGCGCACTAAAGTACTCCGACAGTTAATACGATGGAGGATATAAATGCCAGATTTTTGTGAGCCGTTCCGGTCAAATTGCATGAAATCTGGGAAGAAAACGATATGTTTATATGTTAAATTATAACGTGACCGCCGATAGTAAAAACAGATACGTTGTAATATATTATATATCGATCCACCCATATACATAAATGATAACGTGTAGTTGGCCAACAGCGAGGATATTGTATCAGATTTGGATCGATCTGATAAGGGTCGATGTTTGCTAATTGCAACAAATTGCAATACAGATAGGCGCCAAAAGGAATGTTTTGCTGGTTTTCAAACAGAATGTGGTTGTATCTATTATGCGTTAGGAAAGGAATCAGATAGGCTGCGCCCTGTATGAAGGCCGAAAGGAGTTCATTTCCTATTGTAATTTGAACCATGACCATTATTTCAAAGACTGGCCGTTTGATATTAACTTGTAAGAAATTTTTTGTTTGGTTGTGGCCTCAAGTAGATTGTTGTGATATTATAGGAGGTCACGTTTTCACATTGCTGTGATATTATCGGAGTGCGCCGGCCGTTTTCAGGTTCATCATTTGGTATCGGAGCCAAAGATACAGGTGTTTGCAGCCAAGATGCCGCCAAGGAGAGGGGTTGGTCGAGGAATTGGTCGAGGGAGACCAGAAGCAAATGCAGTCCTGATAGAAGAAGTGCGAAGACTGCGTGAACGAATGGAGACAATGGAAACAGCCCAGAGAAGAGCACCTGATGAGGGAGCTGAAAGTTCTTCAGAAGAATCTGAGGAAGATGTGGAAGCAGAAGAAGAGAATGAAAACGTTAAATTCATGAAGATGCTGGCGAAGGTTGGAAGCAAACCTAAAATAGAGATTCCTATGTATGAAGGGAGTCTAAATGCCGAGGAGCTCATGGATTGGATCAGATCCATAGACCAGTACTTCGATTATGAAGAGATTGAAGAAAACAAAAGGGTAAAATTTGCAGTCACTAGATTGAAAGGTCATGCAGCTATCTGGTGGGACGAGTTACAGACATCAAGAACGAGAAAGGGGAAATCTAAGATCAAGCAGTGGGATAAAATGGTAAGCAAACTGAAAGCCAAGTTTTTGCCTAAAGACTATCATTTGAATCTTTTTAAGCAGATGCAAAATCTGAAGCAAAAAGGAATGTCTGTTAAAGAATATACTGAAGAATTTTACAGGTTAAACATTAGGACAGGGCATGTAGAAGATGACTTGGAGAAAGTAGCCAGATATGTTAATGGGCTAAGGTATGAGATCCAAGATGAGATTAGCCTGTTAAGTTTGAAAACTGTTGAAGATGCCTATCAAGCAAGTTTGAAAGCAGAGGAAAAACTGTTGCGCAAACAAAACCAGAGGAATAGAGGTAAGAATCCGGCAAAAGAAGGGGGAACTTTTGAATCCAAATTTCAACACTCTCAGAATGAGGCAGGGAGTGCGAGTAATAAAGCACCACAAAGAGGAGATTCTGGCCGCGGAAGGTTTGTGCCCAGAGGCAGAGGCCGAGGAAGAGATGTTCGGTGCTTTGCATGTGGTGAATGGGGACATGTACAATGGGATTGTCCTCATCAGAGATCAGCAAATCAGCGCAACGTGAATGTTGCTGAAGCCAAGGAGGAGATTCCTCAACCTGAAGCTAAAGAGGAACCACCAGAAGCCGAAGAGTCCCTGTTACTGAAGAGGGTATTACTGGAAGAAGCTAAGGAAGCCAAAGAACCAGTTCAAAGGAAGACTTTATTCAGAACTGTATGTAAGTCTAAGGGTAAGTGTTGCAAATTGGTAATTGATAGCGGTAGTACTGACAACCCTGTTTCTACAGAAATGGTGGACAAGTTGAAGTTGGAGAGAACAGTACATCCCACTCCTTATAAAGTATCGTGGCTCCAGAAAGGCCATCAGATTTTTGTAACGGAACAATGTAAGGTTGATTTTCAAATTGGTACTTATAAAGATGTTGTTTTATGTGATATAATGCCGATGGATGTATGTCACATATTACTTGGAAGGCCCTAGCAGTTTGATCGAAATGCCATACATGATGGCAGAAGGAACACCTATACTTTAGAGAAAGATGGGAATAAGCATACACTAATGCCATTGAAAGCTGAAGCTGATAAAGGAGTACTTGGAAACAGTGTTACGTTGATGAATGAGAAGATCCTGTTGCAGGAAGATGAGAAGGGTAAGGAGATGCATTTTGCTAATGTTGGAAACCCGAGAAATGCTGAAGCTGGAACACAAATGGAAAAGTTGATGGATAAAGGGAAAATCAGTGAAAATCTTAATCCATGTGCTGTGCCAACAATACTCAGTACGGAGAAAGAAGCTGAAGGGCGCATGAGTACAAATTCTCAAGCCTGATATAAAACCACCATCAGATTGAAGAATGAAGGTTTGGAGGAATATGCAGTCTCTAAAGAAGAGTTGAAATTAGATCCGAAGAAAATCCAAGCAGTTGTGAATTGGCTAACTCCTAGAAAGATATTTGAAGGAGATTACAAAAGCAGATGGCAGGAATGTAGTAGCAAAAACAAACAACGAGCAGATATGAAGAGACGGAAAAAGGAATTCCAAACAAATGATTTAGTCATGTATTGCAGATTAGTGCTTATACAAAAAGCCAAAAGAAGAACCACAAGGAGACGCCATAACAGACGAAAGCCCAGAGCAGGAAAAAGGAAAAAGAAAGAGCCAAAGAAAACTAAGAGTCAGAGTCACTATCAGTGTTTGGTCAAGTGGAAAGAGCAACCAATGGAAGATTCCAGTTGGTTGACAGCAGCTGAATTGCAGAGATATGGAGTAAGTCTTGAAAGTTTGAAGGACAAATCTTTTCTTCCCCGGGAGTCTGATGCAGGAGCATCGGACCTGGCCAGCAATGTGGAAAATTGTCCACATGTTGTGGCCTGACAGGATGAAATTATTTGCTGTGTGTCAAAATCTAGTTTATTAAGGAGGTCGATTTCACAACTAATTAGTTATTATTGCCTATCTTATTGATAAGATTTGTTATAACAGGTGTGGGTGAGCGCTACTAGATAGGAGTTTTATTTGTTAGAATTTTAAAATTAGAAGATTCTGTATCAATTAGTTAGTAGATAGTGTAATAAAAAAACGAAGAGATTGTTCTTCGTTGGGGGAGTGAGTAGTTTTTGGTGTGTGATCTTTTTGTAGTTCTCTGTGTGAAGTTTGTAGAGCGAGAGCTCAGAAAATAAAGGAAATGATCTTCGTGCATAACACTGGTCTGTTATGACAAAGAAATCGATTTCTATTTGTGATTTTATTTGACTGTGATATATATATTTTAGTTTTGTATCTGTGTCGATTTGTGTGTAGCATTCTGTTTGGTTGCGTAAGTGGGTTTGAATGTGACTTCGACGAGGAGATTACAATTCAGGAAAATAGTTTACAGATGTTGGGTCATCTATCGTATTTCATTTATCTGCTCTATATGGACTAGCAATTGTATTTGATTGCACTGTCTTTCCATATGCAATTGTATTTGTAGCAGGTCGCTGATGTTGCAGAGAAATGAATCAATTATATCGGTCATCGAGGTTGCTGAAGAAATGAAACAATTACTACGAATTCCCATTCCAGATTCAATGTTCATTTCATTTGCAGCGCTGTGGAATCGATGAGTTAGAAGATACAATACAGGAATACATTAGAAACAGAGAAAGTCGGGTTAAAACCGTTGAAGCATCGGACCACATGTGGAGGTTCACTTTTGTGAATCGGCAGTTGACTTGTTGAATCCAATCTCGGATCGGAACACCAGAAATTTGCAATAAGAATCCCTGAAATCGCGCATTGGAGCTTGATATGGAGTGTCGGTTGTAGTAATTAAAGGTTCAGCGCACTAAAGTACTCCGACAGTTAATACGATGGAGGATAAATGCGAGATTTTAGTTTCCGGTCAAATTGCATGAAATCTGGGAAAAAAACGATATGTATATGTGTTAAACTATAACGTGGCCGCCGATAATAAGAAAACAGATACGTTGTAATATATATCGGTCCACATGTATACATAAATGACAACGTGTAGTTATTCAACAGCGAAGACATTGTATCAGATTTGGATCGATCTGATAAGGGTCGATGTTTGCTATTTGCAACAGATTGCAATACAGTTAGGCGCCAAAAAATGAATGAGTGTTGGTTTTCAAACAGAGTGTAGTTGTATCTATTCTGCGTTAGGAAGGGGAATCAGATGGGCTGCGCCCTGTATGAAGAGAGAAAAGAATTCATTTTTCTGTATTTTAATTTGAACCACGTTTTTTTTATTTCAGCATTCCAGTATTTTGAAGAGAGAACAAGTTTTCTCTGTTTGTATTGTTTGATGCTATTGATTGCAATTGACCTGGATTGACAGATTGAGAACAGGAATTTCGGTGCATCAACAATCCAAGTATCCAAAAATGCCTTCTATTATGCCTTCACCTTCATTATATAGATCATGAGCCTTCCATAGCCTAGGCCCACTCCATAACTATGTTTTACATGTTAACATAAGTATCCATGATTGACTATGTTGTTTCTCCATGTCCTCCATCATGTTCACATGGGGTGATCACCCTCTCCATCATGTGTGCATTAAATGCATCACTTCCTCCACTAGCTTATCATAAGTGATTTATGATCTTAATTTGAATGCATTATGATCTCATTTGACCTCTCCAAAGATCCTCATGATTTTATATTTAAGATCCATGATCTTATTTTACTGTTTCATCCTCCATGATCTATCTCATAAATGAGACATGTTCTCCATTAATGGAGTTGCTCCACTACTCCATGATTTTAGATCTAGATCTAGAATATCCACATACACACATCAAAAGTGGATTTTATTAATCTTTGAGGATTATGGGTCCCTCCCCCCTTTTATTTACTTAATTAATTAAGTTTATCAAGAACTCTAATATTACAAATATCATGTGAAAATTCGGGAATATTACAGTCCTCCCCAGAAAAATGTTTCTTGTCCTCAAGCAACTGCAAAAGTAGATGCTAGAGCAATATGTCCCCCTCCAAATGGCATCCACAAAAGGAAGGTCTCCCCATTTTCTGCAATGAGTTATGTATGCCCAACACCAAACTTTCCTCTCTAGAATGTCTAGAGTGATCTCTAACTGTGTAGCTAGATGTCCCTCATCAATCATGAAGCTCCAAGTGACAAGCATAAGTTGTCCAACATCCTCCACAATACATGAGATACATAAATATAGATGGTTCTTTCCATAAGAAGAAAGCTCAAAATCACAAAGTATACCTCAATCCCATGCTACATGAAGTAAAGAGAGGCTTTTCATGCCTCCATCCTTAGCCTTGTTGGCCTTGTCGGATCTAAGCATCATCCAAACATTTTACAAAATAAGAAGTAGAGATATATGGGTAGACAAAGATGTCAAACCATATTCTACAAATAGTAGCCAATGCAACAATGATCCCTGCTACCACACCACACCGTCAAGATACCAAGTATGGTGTCCATACTCTCCAAGTAAATGCCATCGGAGGAGTGCCTATTGCTTCCATCCTCCAACACTATCATGAAAAAGTAGGGGAGTATGTAGGACCAAAGTCCCCCAATAAAAGCCATAGGAGCAAGATCTCTTGCTGACTCTTCACATCATAATGTGAATCATGGAGCAACAACAACATATTGAAGGACGTATGAAAATTCATATCAGCCCAATACAAAAAAACTCCATTATCACACATCATGAGAGTATTATGCCATATTTCAAATAGTACAAAACACATAAACATGGGAGATGTCATGTGATGGCCAAAATCTCTCAACCAAAATGAACATGCCTTCTTTGGCTTCATACTGTCATGGATACACAAGGCATGACTCAAAGAAATATGAGCTATTGGGTGGTAACCATACTAACCCAAGAGCATCCAACGCAACCATGCCTCCTTCTTCATTACATGAGTGTTATTCAAGGCATGGATCAAATAAATAGGAGCCTTTGGGTAGTAACCAAACTCACCCAAGAGAAACCAGCGTAACCAAGCTTCTTACTGTCCCATGTCATATATTTGCAAGTGGTCATGCAACCCCTTGCTTATCATCCTCACCCACTCATCCCAATGTGGATGATGAATGATCTCTTGCATAAACATGGTATCCTCCCTTTGTAGAATAACATCCTCCTCAAACTGATGAATAAATTTACACTCCATGATATGTTGAAGTGAACCTGCAATGAGACCTCTCCATGATATCTTCTTCTCATCAATGGCCCTCCAAAACCAATGAGTTTCTGGATTTGTTGCAGGTAGAAATTTCTCTTTGAGTTGTGAGATGCTCATTGAGAAAGTTTCATATAGAAAGGAGAAAATATTCCTCATCTCAAGATTTCTACCATCTATCATCTTAACCTCCATTACTTCATGAATGAATCTACCTTCATAATTCTCAAATAATAATGGGGCCCCTTCATTATCGCTATTACTAAGTGACAACACTATAGATCTGCATGGTGGTACATACGCTGTCTCAAAGCAAGGCACAATGTTGATCTCATAACCAACCATTGTACATAGTATCATGCTCATCCCATCTTCTGAAACTCTACACTTCAACTCAAAGGGTTGAATGTAGCTAAAAAATGATGAACTGGGATAGATCTTATTCTCCTCCTTGATTAGATCAAGGGTCCTCTCCGCTGTGATATGTTGCTGCTTCAAATCAGCATTTTGTTCTAACCCTTGGTTATGCATTGGCCCTGATGGAATGTTCCCATAAGTTTCAATAAGATATAATGAAAAAATATGTGATGAAAGTGCATCTATACCTTGGATCAACTATTGTGTGGGAACCTCTTGCAAGAACACAAGAGTTCCTCCAACCGGGACAATGGTGTCTCCAATTGCTGGTAAGAGTGATGGCTGCTCTTCTATCAATGTACCAACACTGGAATCTACCTCCTCTTCCTCATGCATATCCTGAATCATGCACGGGACTCTATATGTTAAGAGCTCAAGACTATCTTGCAAATATGCAAGTGTCACTTCTCTAGATACAAGTACTTCTACAGCTAGTGGTGAATGTAGTGACCCCTTGTCCAGAGTGACAGGCATGACATCTTCCCTTGTTTCCTTAGGAAATTTCTCTTTGTGACACATCTCTGGTTTTCTCACGTCAAACTTCCTTCTCAACTTGTGAAATAAATCTAAATATTTAGTCACCTTTTCATGCTCCATGTGACCAAACCACCAATCATTGTCTCCACCTTGAAGATGAAGTACTACAATTTGTACAACCTCTCCTTCAACTACAGGATGTAGCCTGAAGAATGCATCTAAATTTTTCCTCTTAGCCTTAACTGTGCTTGAGGAAGATCCATCAAATGTAGGCAAATAGACTCTATTGTGCCTCTTCCTTCTATTGTTGCTATAGGATCCTATTTCTTCTTTGATTTGGAAGAATTTTTGGAGAGTTAGACTCTCCTTGAATGCTCTAGACTGTGCTTTGTACTCTTCAAGATACAGACTAAGAGTATCATGAGTCTCAGATTCCTTTCTTTCTTCATGATTATACCATTCACCTTCTTCAAAAAAAAGTGGGCATAGTAGATCTATGATTCTCTCGTTTTCTTTTTTGCTGATAGGAAGTGCTTGGACCTTCCTCATAAAATCCTCTTCTTGGATCCTCCTTTGGATTTCCCTCTTCATTTGATTGACCTATTTGGAGAGATATTGCATGGATCTAAAGAGAGGAGTGACAAAACTTCAATCCTCTTTCATGATAGATATCATATATCTGCTTCTTCTTTTGATGCAAAAGTTGAAGTGTCCACAAGTTGATCCAAAGATCATGCTTTGATACCACTGTAATATCCCAAAAGGGAGAAAGAAATAATACTGAAACACAATATAAAAATTGCAGAAAAGTAAACAATTAATCTAAATACACATCAAAATGTAGAGAAATAGTTGATCTCCTCAATCCTCCTCTAAATATTGCAGTCGCTGCTACACAACTACTCAGAATATATGGTTTGTTTAGACATATAGCTTTCTTTGGCTGTTTAGCTAGGATTGCAATGTTGTTTAGCACAGGGTGTTCTAGATTGGGAATCCCACCTTTTTCCTTGAGAGGCCTCTTATAAGAGAATTGTACTTTAATTCCACATTCTGGCTTTAGGCCAAGCTTCATATTTCATCTACAGTGCAGATCCTATTGAGGGTTGAGTTGTATTGCAGGTTGCAGCAGTGGAGAATATATTTGGGTCACTTCAGTGCTTATTTTCAGTGAAGAAGGGTTCCTTTTCATTGGGAGGATAGTAAGGAAGGACCTTGAGATTATTTTCATCATCTGGCATCAGGACACTTATTTATTTTCCCCTACAATGCAGTTTATATCTTAGACTACGTTATTTTGAGGGAGGAGTTGCAGGGTGGTTCAATACACCATTTGGGGAGGAATTTGTATAGTGAAGGGATCAACCCTTATTCTATAGGATCTATTGGAGGAGGTTGAATTATTTTTTATATCATATTAGTCCGATGTTTCCAGTTTATGTGTTGCAGTGAATCTTCAGCCCTAGGGCTTTGATTCAGATCTTGTCCATTGGTGTATGGCTGAAAACCCTTTGGGGGTTTTTCATTGGAGGTTTTATAGTGCCCAGATGTGTATTTGTTGTATATTTTGAGGCCTATATCATCCCATGATATTTGTATGTTCATTTTCTAAATCAGTTCACTTTATAACTGCATTGTAGCAGTCTTCCGGCATTTTTATATATAGTAGCAACACCTCTTTTGAGGGTTTTTTCCATTGGAGGCTTGTTCTATCTTGTTGTACATTTTGTGGCCCATTATTTTACACATATTTTGCTATTTTTATGATGAATGGAAGGTCTCCATATTGGCCCTTTGTTTTGATCTAATTTTTTACACTGTTATTCCATGGTTTTGGTCTAGATTCCTGCTTTTCCCCTTTTCCCCTTGAATCAAAGCCCTAGGACAAAAAATTCATTGCAACAAATAAACTGGAAAGATGGGGTTGATCTGATATAACAAATAATTCAAGCTCTCCAATGTATCCTTTAGATGAAGGGTTGATCCCTTCACTAGAAAATTTCCTCCCCAAATGGTGTAATGAACCACCCTGCAACTCCTCCCTCAAAATAACGCAGTCCAAGACAAAAATTGCACTATAGGGGAAAATAAATAAGTGGCGTGACGCCAGATGCTACAAATAAGCTCAAGGGTCTTCCTTACTATCCTCCCAATGGAAAGGAACCCTTCTCCACTGAAAATAAGCACTAAAGTGACCCAAATATGTTATCCACTACTGCAACCTACAACACAACTCAACCCTCAACATGATCTATGTTGTAGATGAAAGATGAAGCTTGGCCTAAAGCTTGAATGTGGAAGTAAACTAAAATGATCTTCCAAGAGGCATCTCAAGGAAAGAGGTGGGATTCCCGATCAGGAAGACCCTATTCTAAACAATACTGCAATCCTAGCTAAACATCCAAAGAAAGCTATATGTCTAAACAAACCATATATTCAGAAATATCATATACTCAACTATAATATACTTGCAATATATACTCAACTATAATATTCCAAAACGGAGAATGCAGTAATACTAAAACACAATATAAGAACTACAGCAAATTAAACAATAAATCTAAATACACATCAGAATGCACAGAAATAGTTGAGCCATTTTATTATATGGGAGGTGAAAAATAAAGTACAACAATGCTCAAAATATGAGACACTCAAGCCAAATGGATGACCTAGAATGACCTTGCAATGATCCGACAAGAGGGACTGCGTAACTACTGAACTGTTGGAAGGTAAACTGCGCTGTCACTGCTGCAACTGTTGGGACTACAACTTCCAGAAAGATAGAAAGTCATATCTAGGTAGAATGGGGGCTCCCATCATGCTGAAAACATAGATTTGAGCTCTATGATGGATACCCATGATAACCCAGGAAGGGTTTCTCAGATCTGTCAATCTAAGAAATCCACCCTCTTAGGGCTTCACCTATATGCTGGTGGGTATGAAGATCTGCTGCATAATATGATGATATGATGACTGCAATGATGTACAATCATATCTGTGCAAGAAGGGATGATCCCTTTACTATATCCTTGTGCTAGGAGCTCAAGATCTAGCTCCTCCAATCTCCTCCACTGAAAAGAGTTGTTGGATGAACAAAAACTTCATAAAACTATGTTATAAGAGAGGGAGGCTTAGTAGCCTAATGCTAGATGTGTCAATACAGCTCCTGAATGATGGAAAAAATAGATCCAATGTGAGGAGATGATCCCTCACAATATTTCTAGCTGAAATATTGGAAACTTCCTTCCTCCAATATAACTACAAGATTGGACTATGCAATCCTTGAAGGGACTGCTATTGCATGGAGGTAAAACCCAATGGCCTGAATGCTAGATATAGATCTATTGCTCCTGGAAGACCAAATGTGAAGAACAATGTGGTAGGATGAATGCTCCACCAGATTCCTAGGTGAATGCTAGAAACAACCTCCTGAAGATGGTACCAATGCTTGATAAGGAATAGAGCTCAATAGAATACATTCCCAAAGTAGGCACACAATTCCCCTATGGGTAAGG